>JAJOOS010011648.1:0-15605 GCA_029582725.1 Solanum chiquidenum | reverse complement strand
TTCAGTTAGACGATTATGAACTATTGATTGGTTGAAGGAAGAAACGTAACCGTGATTTGTGGGAGACAATTATAATTTCAGTTTTTAATCCCTTTTTTTGTGGGAGACAATTATAATTTCAGTTTTTAATCCCTTTTTTAACGCCTTAAACTGATAACAATAACTTACTAATTTAAGTATCAGCGCGTTAGAAATTAAAGTATCAACGCTCCTTTATTATGTATCCGGAAAACACTAAATAAGGGATTTTTGGTAATTAATGAAAGAGTAGGGAAAGGAAGTAATTTCTTTCCTATACTATGTCATTTGCCTAATTTTTACTAATAATAATGGTCTGTTTGAGCAATCTTATTTTTATTCGAAAATGCTTATTAACTTATTTTTGTTCGAAAATGCTTATTCTTTTAGAAAAAAATGACGTGTTTGGCCAAAATTTGATAGAAAATAATTGCTTCCGAGAAGTAATAATTTATTTTTTTCAATTTAGTAAGGTGAACAACTAATATCAACAATTTTTAGTATAATGATCAATTAATAACAAGCTATAATTATTTCTAATTTATGATATTTCTCTTACCTCTTTTTTTTTTTCTAAACAATTTTCGTTATATATTTATCATTAATATATTAGAATTATGATTTGATTAATTTACTAATTTACAATATTAATTTTTTAAAATTACTTAATTTTATAAATACTTTATTGAACATGTATATTCTTTACGAATTCAATATGAGAAAAGACATAAAGTGACATATGAACTTGTTCCAAATTTTCAAAAAGATATTTTAACTATGTGTGCGTCCTACTGCCCCACTAAACAATCTTGAACTGATATTATTACATTATTATTTGTCAACTTTACATAGAGAGTGAACAATCTAAAATAACTAATATAATTTTATTTTTACAAGTATTTTATTATAAAATATATTTTCTTATTATTTTTTTAAAAAAAATCCTTATTATTTTTTCTCTTTCTTTCTTTGTTTTGTTTTTAAAAAATTCATTGTCATCTCCATTGAACCTTCTCACTTTCAATGTCACCATTTTTACCACAACTTCACCTTCCTTTTTAACTACTATTAGTTTACTTTCTTTTATTTTAAAACTTTATCTAAATATTTTCTTACATTTCGAACAATTTGATAAACCCATTAGATTTCAAGATGATTAGGAGGTATCATATAGTTTTTTTTATCCGATTTCAATCAAGATCTTTCAATTTTTGGGGAATTCATTGATTCTTTTAAAATTATCATTTCTAATTTTGAAGTTATATGAAAATGAGTTGATACATTCAAAATTTTAAATTTTCTTAGAAAAATAATTAGTTTTGTTATCAATAATTCAATAAAGTCTAGAAAATAGTATGATTTCTTTTTTTATAAAATAAATCACTGAAATAAAGAATTTGATTGGAGAAGAAGAAGAAAAAGAAAAGAAAAAAAGGGGAGAGAGGTTCAACTTGACGTGGGGGTGGGGTGAGAGTGGGGTGGAGAAAAAGAAAAGAAAATAAAGAATTTTCTTGCAAGTGTCTGTTCTTCATCTTCTTCGTCCCATTGTTTTGAAAATTTGATGCAAAACTATTCTAAATCTTCTCCAAAACGCCATAAATTTTAGATATAAGCTCTCCTCAACATTTCTATTCTTTTGATATAATACCCACTCAAAACGAAGCTCATTTGTGGCAATTCTAATTTTAAACTCAAGCTTTTGAACTAATTAACACAATTTTATTTTAATATTTAGTACTTTAGGATTAACACAAAAATTTGTTATTAAATATTTCTTTAAGTAAACTATTTAAAAACTCTTAATGTTTAAGAATTTAAAATGATAGACAATTTGCTATAAAAAAAAAGTTACGTGTTATAGCGGTGAATCTGATTTTGAAAAACCAAAATTTAAAAATTTGAGTAACTTGAGGACTTAATTAGAAATCTATAAACTATAGTTTGGAAGAGAGTGAGTGAGAATGAAAGAGAGAGGAGAAATGATATATACGTGTTGTATCAATGAATACCGTGTGATACATACACACATGCTGATACAAACACTAATACATGATGTATGGTTGTTTTCATTTGCTTTTGTATCACTTATATTCATTTGCGATATAGAAAAAAAATAAGTGATCGAAACTTTGGCTCCTAATGTACCATCAATGCAAGAGTTGCATTTTGTAGTACCAATGATTGGAGTGATTCTTTGTACGTTAAATACTCGTCCTGATTCATCAATGGAAAATGTGCCAGCTGATGGAAGCACTATTAATGGTGAGATATATACTTGTAATCAGGGGCGGACCCACGTTCAAGATATCGGGTGCTCAAGCATCCATTAACTCCGACGTAAATTTATATAGAATTTTCTTATAAAATAGATATATTAAAGCATCAAAACTTAGTGAACAAAATGCTTTATGGGCGCTTTGGTTTAGTAGCTGACTTTAAGGCTTTAATATGAGATGAGTGTGGGTTCGATTTTAATATTTTTGCTTTCTAGTTCAATTTCCTTTCTCTTTGTATCTTTTTTTTTTTTGCTTTTTACTCAAATTTCCTTCTCTTTTTCCAATAGAGATTCTTGATTCATTCTCCTCCAATTATAATTTAATGATATACTCTATGTTTCGTTTAAAATTTTCTTTATATGTATGTAATTTTTGTGATGAAAAATTTAAAAAATCACTTTATTTCTCTTTTTTTCTTTGAGAAATTTTGATTGGCTAAGAAATCCCTCAAAGTAATTCATTTTTTTACTTAGAAATGGAGAGTTTTTAACTATAACATTTAAACAGTCGTGCACTTATACAGTACGTCATACTATACGGTTAACAAAAAAATTATATTAAAATTACTAGCGAGCACCCACAAGCTTAAAATTTTAGATCCACCACTGCTTGTGATGAGTGGATATTTTAAAGATGTTAAAAAGAAGAAAAAATCACGACCTGTTACATATGATTTCTCAACACTTTTCATTATCTCCAAGTAACTTGTGACTACAAACTTCAGTAATTACAAAGGATTAAACTCTTAACCGTATTATTTGTAACCTATATTACTGGACAAAGCTAAGCAAATAAATCTATTTCCCAATATTATTTACTACCTCTAGTTAACATAGACTTCAATCAAACACACCAGGACTAACTCTTAGCCATGGACTCAACTTCATGATGGTTACAAATGAAATGATCTATATTCCTTTATAGTTTAGGAATAGATCTTACAATGTACTAACACACAATACAACTTTCAATGAACAACTCAAAACTGTTTGTAGATCACTCGATTAGGTCCCTTGTTGTTCATGATGGCTTATTTTTACTTCGAAGAGAGGCTTTTGCTTTTTTGAAAATTCTGTCATGCAAAAACTAGGTTATTTCTTGTCAAAAGATGCAATATATGATGGACTAAAATAACCTAGTAAACTCCCATTGGCTGAGCTCTACACCTAAGCTGTCGTGCCCACCTACCACAACAGGCTTGACAACTTTATATATAACTGTTGTCCATTCAGTTGTCCGGAACGATAGCCACTCAGGGGATCATGTCCCTCTACTAGATCCCTCAATTTGTTAAATTATCAAAACATCAAAATATAACACATTGATTAGCTAGGATTGTGAATCGAAAGTGTTGATATACTGGTGGGTTATTAACATTTACTATCTCCGTCCACTTTTAATTGTCATAGTTTTCTTTTTAGAGTCAAACTATAAAAACTTTGACTAACATTTTACGATGTATTTTTTCATCATATTGATATGCAAAAAATTGCAATTTATAGTACTTTTCGAATAATTTTTGAATATCTATTTTTTTTGTTTAAAATATCAAATTAGTGTAATTGACTTTCGAAAAACGCAATATGACAAATAAATGTGGACGGAGGGAGTATTAGTGAACTCAATCATGCTTTGCGAGGTATTAGCATTTTCCTAATAGTATAGTTGTAGAAAATTAAAACTAAGCACAACCAAATAAATTTTTAAAATGCACTTAACATATGGACTTTTATCAAATTAAGCAAATTTTAGAGTTATTTATTCAAAACAAATTTGTCTTGGTCACAATTTTAAGAATATTTGAGAAAAGTACTACTCCTCTGTCCTTATTTACTTGTCAAATATTTTCTAATTTGATATTTTTTTTAACTTGTTATTTTTGATAAATAAAGGAAGGACAATTTTATTTTTCCTATTATACCCTTAATTTATTAATATTGAATTTAGGTCTTTGAAAAATGTAATGAGAAAATATGTTTGAAATCATATCAATTAACAAGGATAAAATGATAAACTCACTATACCAATTATTATTTTGTTAATAAGCGTGTCAAGTCAAAATTTGGCAAGTAAATAGAAATGGTGAGAGTAATTCTTAATTTTAAAAATATACATATGCAAAAGAATTGAATTTATATAAATGCAAAAGGAATCAAAATTAAATCAAATCCTTTCAAAAGTCCTACTTGTTTAAGTGCCAAAACAAGTCATTCTAATTAAATCAAATGACACCACAAAAGCTTGATAGAATTTATTTGTTACTAATTGTTAGGCAGCCTGAATTAGTTAGGCAAAAAAGGACGTAAATTTTGATGTACAATCAATCTTTTTTAATTCATGTGTTTGTAATAGAAAATTTGAGTCTGATAACTCAATTTTCTTATTGATGGGTATATTTTTACATTATTTAAGCATCCTCATTTGTAATATCATCATGGAGTGTATTACAAACTATGTGGTGATCAGAAAATACTTAGTTCTCTCTATCTCTTATTCTCTTCATGCTTGCTAGGTAGTAGACGTTAGGTACTTCATTAGGATTAGTAAGGTAAGACCTAGCTCCCCTTGCTTGCACTTATTCCTATTGATATTTTTTATGCTTACTAAAAAGCCACTACACACTGTCTAGTGGTAAATTCGCGGGAAAAAAAAGTTAGGCAAAAAAGCTATTAATCAATGTGCAGACGCTATTCAATATATTTCATGCTTCTAACGGCTAATAATGGGAAATTGGGAATACCCGAAAGTTGCGAGTTAGCAAAAGGGGTGGGAGCTTCTAGGATGGGTAAAAAAAAAATTAAAAAAAATGGGAATACCTGGTTTTTAAAATTGATTAATTAGAATTTTACCTTTAATGGAATTTCATGAGAAACTTATAACTTTTGTGCAAGCAAAACACTCCCTCTATTCTATAGTAATTGATTTTTTAGGGTTTTTCCCCATTATTTAAAATAATTGAATTGTTCAAAGATCAAGATGAATGTTTGATTTTTTTTTCATCTTTGCCCTTTCCTTAAATTAAATTTGATATTTTTTAGGAGATAAGCTGTACTATTTAAAAAATTACATTTATGATAGAAAATATGATTTAAATTATGTCGTTGAATGTTTTTCTTAATAAGTGTGTATTGCCCCACAAATTCAGTTAATATGGAATAAAGGGAGTATCAAACGATGTTCTGAATCCCAGTTGGATCAATTACTAGAATTTACTAATGTTTGTAGAAAATTAAGTAAATCTTGATGATCATATACTTATCACTACAACAAAAATAACTTTTTGCCACTATAAATATGTACGTTAACAACGAATGCTAAAACATTTATCGGCCTTAGTTAATTTCCATTAGATCCAATGTTGCTATAAGTTTTAACGATAGTTATAAAAAATGCTAAAATGTACGTAATTGTCACTAGTAATTGCCTTAAAAAGAACATATTTAGTGACAAACTGACAATGCCTTAAGTTTTGTTGGCTATGCTTCCATGTAGCAGACGAAATTCATTCTTCAATTAATGCAACACTAAATTGAAGAATATACATACATATATTCAAATCTATATATTACTACACAAAAATATATTTGCATAGTTTTTAGGGTGCTGCACCATGAATAAATTCTTCAAAACCTCGATCGAATATTGCACTAAAGTTGTTTAACCGATCAGTCCAATTACCCGCACCCGCCAGAGTACTGAATCAACGGATGAGTCCCGAAGATTATTGGAGTCATCAAATTATGTTCCATTGACACCTATAAGTTTTTTGGAGAGAGCAGCAGATGTTTTTCGCGATAGAACTTCGGGTCTTGTGTGAAGTATACTTGGGAAGAGACACACTCTAGGTGTCTAAAACTTGCCTCTGCTTTAGTTCAGCTTGGAATTTCACGGGGAGATGTGGTAATTAAGATTTTTCTTTTCTCAACTTCATTTATTTTCTTGATAGTAGCGTGCGTAATATAAATTTGAAGTACAATTATTGCAGGTTGCAACTCTGGCTCCGAATGTACCAGCAATGCAGGAGTTGCATTTTGCAGTACCAATGGCTGGAGCTGTTCTATGTACGTCTTGATTCATCAATGGTGGCTGATTTACTCAAACATTCTGAAACCAAGATAATATTTGTTGATCAACAATTGCTCCAAATTGCTCAACAAGCATCACTTGATCTTCTTTCAAAAGACAAAACAATTAAACCACCAATTCTTATATTAATCCCCGAATCTGACAATTCATCTCCTCCCGTACTTGATGTATCTAACATTCACGAATATGAAAATCTGTTGACAATTAGTGGGAGTAGCAATTTTACAATAAGGTGGACCCTATTAGTGTTAATTATACTTCTGGTCATCGCCCAAAGGAGTTGTGTACAATCACAGAGGTTCATATCTTAATACTATTGCTACTTTTCTGTGTCATGGCATGGGTCCGATGCCAACGTACCTTTGGACACTTCCAATGTTTCACTGCAATGGATGGTGCATGATTTGGGGAATGGCTGCACTTGGTGGCACAAATGTTTGCCTTAGACATGTCTCCGCGAAAGATATATTTGAAAGTATTTCTATCAACAAAGTCACACATATGAGTGCAGTACCAACTGTCTTGAGTATGATGGCAAATTCTTCACCAAATGACAGGAAGCCACTTCCCCATAAGGTCGATATAATGACAGGCGGATCACCACCACCTCCACAGATCCTTTCCAAAATAGAGGAGCTTGGCTTTGGGGTGAATCACGGATATGGACTAACAGAAACTTATAGTGTTGCTACGAGTTGCTTGTGGAAGCCTGAGTGGGATTCTTTGGCACTTGAAGAACGAGCCGCACTTAAATCAAGACAAGGGGTGCAAAGACTTTGTATTGAAAAAGTTGATGTTATAGACCCCGATACCATGGAAAATGTGCCAGCTGATGGAAAGAGCATTGGTGAGATTGTGTGCAGAGGAAATACTGTGATGAGTGGATATTTGAAAGATGCTAAAGAAACCGAAGAAGCTTTTAGAGGCGGATGGTTTCATAGTGGTGATCTTGCGGTGAAACATCCAAATGGGTACATAGAAATTAAGGATCGATTGAAAGACATTATAATTTCTGGAGGTGAAAATATAAGCACACTCGAAGTGATAGGAGTTTTACATAGTCACCCAGCAGTTGTTGAAGCAGCCGTGGTCGCACGACCAGATGATCATTGGGGACAAACACCTTGTGCATTCGTGAAGCTGAAACAAGGATCTGAAGAAATAACTTCAGATGAAATAATCAAATATTGTAGGGATCATTTGCCACATTACATGGCGCCTCGAGCAGTCGTTTTTGAGGATTTACCAAGAACTTCAACCGGCAAAGTACAAAAATTCATCTTGAGAGAGAAAGCAAAAATTTTGGGCAGTCTTTTCAACACCGAAAGGAAAGTGTAATAAGTTGTTGGCATAAAAATTCTCAACACTCCAAAAGTACTTAAAATAAGTCAATTCAAACCTGCTCTAAAGCACAAATGTATTATGTTTCAAACGCTATGTATGAAGCATTAGTTTGTGTTGTTTGCGAAATATTGATTTCTTCTGGGTGCGGTTATTTGTCAAGAAATTATCATGAATGAATGTTAATGTTTCTTATACGCCTTTATCAAGATTGGGTAAAAATACCTACACACCTAAAAGTTTTTTTCCGGCTAATGATAATTGCCTTAGATCGCCTCTGCACTTTCCAAAACGTTCTTGAATGATAATGGGTGGTGTTGGATTTTTTTTTTACATTTATAGCGACTTACCCCCGCATAACAGTGTGTCTTCCTCTGCATATTTTCGTTTGTTTGTTGTAGCTTGGGTTCTGTTGACTAATTCTTCAAAATAGTTAGTTTGCATAAATCAGTTTGTGGGTCTATTTTCTAAGATTAGTGGATTTTATGTTTTACTTAGTCAATGAAATTATATTCTTATTGTAGTGGACCATGTTTACCACTTTTTCATATTTTCCATTATTCGTGTGTTGCTTTATTTTAGCTTTAGTAGTTAATTGTAATCCTATAAAAGGGCAATAGGAGTTTTGGTTTTTAAGTAAGAAAGTTTTGCAGTACAAGAAACCTTCTGTCTCTCAAACTCTTTCATTTATTTTTGCCTTTTTCGTCTCTCAAACTCTTTCATTTATTTTTGCCTTTTTCATCCAACAAATTTGGTATCAGAGCCACTTTTAAGAGTAACGAGAGATAAAATTTTAGCCCCAGAAATACCAAACCAGAGAAACAATAGCAGCAAACTCTAACAGTAACTCCCAACATCTTCCAATTTTCAAAGGAATGAATTATCATTTTTGGAGTCTTAAGATGAAGACTCTCTTCAAGTCTCAAGAGTTGTGGGACTTGGTGGAGAGTGGATTTGCAGATTCGGATGAAGGCCACACACAACAGCTACGGGAGAATCGCAAGAAAGACTCGAAGGCGCTATTCTTGATTCAGCAAGCCCTTCATGATGATATCTTTCCCTGAATTTCAGCAGCAGAGACTTCTCACGAAGCTTGGGAAATTCTGCAACAGGAGTATATGGGAGATAAAAAGGTAGTTACTGTAAAATTACAAACTTTGCGTCGTGATTTTGAAACTTTACTTATGAAAAGTAATGAATCTGTTCAAGATTATATGTCTAGAGTTTCTTCCATTGTTAATCTCATGACGTCGTATGGAGAGAATATTAGTGATGAAATTGTTGTGGCAAAGGTGTTGAGATCTTTAACCAAAAATTTTGAGCATGTGGTTGCTGCTATTGAAGAATCCAAGGATTTATCTGATTATTCATTTGATGAATTAATGGTTCTTTATTAGCTCATGAAGATAGGATAAACAGGTCTCATGAGAAAATTGAAGAAAAAGCATTCCAAGTGAAAGATGAGTCATCTTTCTCCAAAGAAAAATCCTTAAATTTTTCTGGCAGAGGTAGAGGAAGAGACAAATTTCGTGGCAGAGGTCGAGGCCGCGGTAGAGGCAAAAGTCAATTCAATGACACTTGTCAGCCCAAGAGTGACTTTCAGTGCCAGTATTGCAAGAAGTTCGGTCATATTGAAACATATTATTGGACTAAGCAAAAGGACGAGCAGAATCAAGCAAATTTCTCTGAGAACGCAGAGAATGAAAGTAAGTTTTTCATGGCTCATTCTTCAATCACTAACATTACTGATAATTTGGTTTATTGATAGTGGATGCTTGAATCATATGACTGGCATAAGGTCTTTATTTAGAGACCTCGATGAGTCACAAAAGAGTGAGGTTCAACTTGGTGATGACAAGCAAGTTCGAGTTGAAGGCAAATGAACCATAGCCATCAAGACAATGTAGGGTAATGTAAAACTCCTTTGCGATGTGCAACTTGTTCCTGGTTTGGCACATAATTTGCTGAGTGTTGGACGATTGATGGCTAGTGGTTACTCTGTTTTGTTTAAAAATAGTTCATGTGTTGTCAGTGATATTAAGTCTGGTCAGACTATAGCAGTTGTGCCTATGACTCAAAATAACATGTTTCCCCTTAATGTTTCAAGTGTAGAAAATAATGCCTTAATTGCTAAATGTGTTAATGAAACTCAACTATGGCATCTTCGCTATGGCCATTTGAACATTAATGGGCTGAAATTATTGACTAGGAAGAATATGGTAGTCGGGTTACCAGAAATGGGTGATCTTGATTTATGTGAAGGTTGCATCTTCGGGAAACAAAGTAGAAAATCATTTAGTGTAGGAAAAATCATGGAGAGCTGCCCGTTGTCTTGAGCTTGTACATGCCGACCTATGTGGACCAATGAAGACCGAGTCACTTGGTGGGAGTCGGTATTTTTTTCCTATTTATTAATGATTATAGCCGTATGAGTTGGGCTTATTTTCTGAATTTCAAATCAGAGGCGTTTGAGAATTTCAGGAAATTCAAGGCACTCGTGGAGAAGCAAATATGCTGCAACATTAAGGCTCTTTGCACAGACCGTGGTGGTGAATTTTTATCTAATGATTTTACTTTGTTTTGTGAAGAGAATGGAATTCGCAGGGAGCTTACAACACCATACTCGCCACAACAAAATGGAGTCACCGAGCGGAAGAATCGTACTGTGGTTGAGATGGCCAGAAACTTACTTAATGCAAGGGGACTTCCTGTTCATTTTTGGGGAGAAGCAGTGATTGCAGTTGTGCACCTCTTAAACATCTCTCCAACAAAAGCCGTTTTGAATCAAACTCCATATGAAGCATGGACGGGACGGAAACCACGAGTAAGCCACTTGAAAGTTTTTGGTTGTATAGCTTATGCTTTGGTTAATTTACGTTCTAAGATAGATGAAAAATTAGAGAAATGCATTTTCATTGGTTATAGTCCTCAATCCAAAGCATATAGACTGTATAATCCTACTTAGGGGTGTGCATTCGGTTTTTCGGTTTGGTTTTATACTATTCGGTTTGAATTTTTTGGTTTTTGGTTTTGAAGAAGTGCAACCCAATCCAAACCAAAATAAATTTGATTTGGTTTGGTTTTTCTCTTTTTGGTTTGGGTTTTTTCGGTTTGGCTAATCGATTATGTCAATAATTAGAAAAATAAGTTATATTTGCAATTTTAAATTTATATATATATATATATTGAATTTCTTAAATATACTTTTTAATATAAATCACAAGTAAAACGTAAAAACACAATACTTAAAAGTATATCAATTATAGATGTCCAAACATAAAAAAAAAAAACTAAATCATAATGAAAATAACTAAAAAGGGACAAAAGTGGTTAACAACAACTTAATTCTAAACACACACACACACATATATATAATTCTTTTTCGGTTTTCATTTTTTTAAATCCGAAACCAAATCAAAAAACCAAACAAAGTAAATTATAAATCCAAAACCAAACCAAAAATCCAAAACACCAATCCAAATTAGAATTCAGTTTGATTTGGTTTGGTTTTTCGGTTTAATCCAAATAGTGCACACCCCAATCCTACTAGTGGCAAAGTGATTATTAGCAGGAATGTTGTATTTAATAAAGAATCAGCCTGGGAGTGGAACGACAAGGAAGAAGATTCAATCATCCATATTCCAGCTCACGCAGAAGTAGGGCATACATGGATACTTGAAACAACAAGTTCTGATCTTTCCTTACCTGGTAGCAGCAATACTGACCATACTGCTCATGGAAGTAGCAACAATTCTACTCTATCAGGCTCTCGTTCTCCACCTTCGGCGTCATCCAGCGAGACGCCACCAACAAAGTTCCGGTCACTGCAAGATGTTTATGCATCTTGTAGCTTTGCCCTATTAGCTGCTAAACCGACATGTTATGAAAAAGCTGCAAAGTTACCAGAGTGGCAGGATGCGATGATTGAAGAAATTCAGGCTATCGAGAAAAATTAGACCTGGGAGATAGTTGATTTACCGGAAGGGAAGAATGTTATCGGGCAAAAATGGATTTTCAAAACAAAGTATAATGTTGATGGAAGTGTCAAAAGGCATAAAGCTCAACTTGTTGCAAAAGGATACTCTCAACAACAAGGCATCGACTTTGAAGAGACGTTCTCACTAGTAGCTCGCTTTGAAACGGTTAGAACTACTCTAGCCTTGGCTTCTCAACTTGGTTGGCAAGTGTACCAATTTGATGTTAAGTCTGCTTTCCTAAATGACGACTTACAAGAAGAAGTTTATGTTTGCCAACCTGATGGCTTCATTTTTAGTGAAGGAAAGAGCAAAGTATACAGATTGAAGAAGGCGTTGTACGGTTTAAAGCAAGCACCATGGGCATGGTATAGCAAAATTGACTCTTTTTTTCAAGAGCAGCAGTTCAGAAAAAGTGACAATGAACCTACACTTTATGTGAAGAAGCGAGGTAATAGTGACTTTCTGGTTGTTTGTCTTTATGTCGATGATATTATATATATGGGCTCTTGTGAATCTATTCTTTCTGAATATAAGAGTTGCATGATGAGTAAATTTGAGATGTCCGACTTGGGTATGCTGCATTATTTTCTTGGGCTTGAGGTGAGACAAGATTTGAATGGAATTTTTATTTCTCAAAGGAAATATGCGAATGAACTTTTAAAGAGGTTCAACATGCTGAATTGTAATCCATCTCCCATGCCTATGAATATGAATGAGAAGTTGGTAATCGATGATGGTACATGTGCATCAAATGCTTCTTATTATAGAAGCTTGGTTGGTGGTCTAAACTACTTATCGCACACAAGGCCCGATATAACATTTTCTGTCAGTTTGATTTCAAGGTTTATGCATAGTCCTTCAAAGAAACACCTAGGTGCAGCCAAGAGGATCTTGCGATATGTTGCTGGCACAACAAGTCACAGAATTTGGTACTCAAAAGTATCAGGTTTCAGATTAATTGGCTTTACTGATAGTGATTGGGCAGGTAGCTTGGATGATCGCAGGAACACATGTGGGAACGTTTTTAGTCTTGGATCTGGAGCAGTCTCATGGAGTTCAAAAAAACAAGATACAGTAGCTTTGCCATCTTCAGAAGCAGAATACATGGCTGCAACTTCAACATGTTGTCAAGCTGTTTGGTTAAGGAAATTGTTAGCAGATATTCAACAACAGCAGATTGGTCCAACAGAAATATGGTGTGACAACAAGGCGATAATTGCTATGACAAAAAATCCTATTTTTCACAGTAGAACGAAGCACATCGACACTCATTATCACTTTATTTGCGATCTAGTCGCTGGTGGAATAATCTCACTGGAATTTTGTGGCACAAATAAATAGACTGTTGATGTTCTTACGAAGTCGCTGCCCCACAACAAACATGACTTCTTCAGACGATAAATAGGAGTTTGTGATTTTGAAGAAAAAGGGAGTGTTGACTAATTCTTCAAAATAGTTAGTTTGCATAAATCAGTTTGTGGGTCTATTTTCTAGGATTAGTGGGTTTTATGTTTTAGTTAGTCAATGAAATTATATTCTTATTGTAGTGGACCATGTTTACCATTTTTCCATGTTTTCCATTAGTTGTGTATTGCTTTATTTTTGCTTTAGTAGTTAATTGTAAGCCTATAAAAGGGCAATAGGAGTTTTGGTTTTTAAGTAAGAAAGTTTTGCAGTAAAAGAAACCTTCTGTCTCTTAAACTCTTTCATTTATTTTTGCCAACAGGTTCTGTTTGCCCACCTTTTCATCCAACAGGTTCTGTTTGCCCTTCTTTTCTTCTTGGTTGACAAAGTTAAATACAAGAACTATAAGGTTTCCATGTATATTTGCTACATTGATCTGTGTTGTTTGCTGTCGTTTGCTAATAATAGATTCTGTTTGGACTGACTTATTTTAAGTGATTTTAAGCTAAATTAACTTTTAAGTATTTTTTTAGTGTTGAGTAGATTAAAAAAATGCTTATAAAAATGATAAATTTGAGACACATGCCTATCTCTGCTCGCCTCCCTCCTCCATCTCACTCGCCTCTCTCTATTTTAATGTATATATGTTGGAATACTGACTCCTAGATTTGCCTAAGGAACATGCATATTCTATATGTTCCTTTGTAGATTACATCAGTTAGGTTATGTAAAGAAAATAAAGTAAATACACAATATTTTATCGCGGAAAATCCCGGCACATAAAGGGTAAAAAAACCACGACCTACACCTCTGTAGGATTTAACTCCACTTCATTAAACTCTGAGCTTCAACAAAAGATTACAAACCTATGTAACCTAAGGAATCATAAACTCTAATTCCTAGACGTCAACAACCAACTAGATCGTCGACCCCACTTCAAGTTATGAATTTAGATTACAACTCTTGCAATCCTAGGAACTAACTCTAATTCCTAAACTCCAACACAACCCCCCCCCCCCAAGGTTTATGTTCCCAAGTCTTTAAGTCTCCCCAACTTGGGATCTAGAAAGAATTAAAGATACAACACGATAAAAACTCAAAGGTTCTTCAATTCTTGTTTCCTTGCGTTGGCTGCACTTCGTAATCGGAAATCACTCAAATATGAACTCCCTCTATTTGATTGTATTCTACTTGTAATTCTCTGTTTAAGTGCGCAAGTTTCGTTGGAAGATCCTTGCTCTATTTATAGACTAAGTAGACCAAGAATCATTATCCTACTTCAACTCTGCTTCAACATGTTTTCCTACTTCAACTCTGCTTCAACACGTTTTTTAGTGATTCCTTATCCCTGTGGAATTTGAAAATTCTTGCAAATTGATTTTATGCATTATACGCGTTTCCTCTTCCTTGAAGGAATTCTTTATGAAAGAAAACTTTTTGCACTAGCTAGTTTCTTGTCGAAAAAAGCAATCCTTCCACCACTTTATAACTTCTGATTCGTGTGGTTGACATTCTCCTTATCCCAATCGGATTCGGTCTGAAAGGAACACGTAGGTGCAACATGCTCCTTTCATTTGTTCCCTTATTTGTCAATCATCAAAATCTTTCTCGATCTAACAATATAATAGCAAAATTAAATGTATCTTCCTCAATATATGGTATGAATGTAACTATGTAAGTCTAGTAAGATAGTTTTTCCCTAAATAAATTAGCCCCGCTCAGCCGGCCAAACTATAAATTAAATATCTGCCATCTTCATCACAATATTTATAGCGTGATCAATTTTTAAATAATTAATTATTATTTGTTAATTATTCTGGTGGTGATGTTATGCTGCCCCACTAAACAAACATTTCCTCACGATCACCTCATTACTTCATCTATATATATCCTTCAAGCACACATTGATCATGCCCACTAAGCAAATCAAATCAAATCATCAGGCGATAGATAACTAGATCATTTATCATGCTCCCAACATTCATAGATATCATAAATCAACCAAACATTCAAGAGTAAATATCTCAAAAGGTCGCTCAAGTATGTGAAATTATTTAAGAAAGTCACTCAACTTAATTTTATATCAATAAAGTCACTCAACTTATGGAATTGTTTTTATAAAATCACTCAAGTTAAACTATTTTATCTACAAAATCATTATAACCAAAAGATAAAAAGAGATAATTGCACAAATTACCCTTTAAGTTTAATTTCATAATACTTTCTTCCCTTTTACTTAAGAATATTATGTTTACCTCTTTTTTTTTAATTATAATTTTCTTAACTTAATTAATATTAACTCAAGCGTCCAAGCATTAAGCATTAATGCACTTGGCTCAGGCTTCGTCTCTTCAAGTAAATTTTTAGTTGGTCTTATAGCAAACAAAAAAAAAATCATGAACTGGATTTTCAAAATATTCATATCAATAACTACTACCCTATTAAAAATAATGAGGAAACACGACAACAAAATAGTGAAAATGAATAAAAGACGACAACAAAC
>JAJOOS010011647.1:0-12712 GCA_029582725.1 Solanum chiquidenum | reverse complement strand
TGGTCGGCTCTTCTAGAAACTTCTAGAACCCGGATGTAATTGTGCCTGGACTTGAATTTGACAAGGGTTTTGATATGTTCAATGGGGATTCCATCATCTTCTTCTTCTTCTTCTTCTTGTTTTGTGGGAGTGATGTATTTGTGATTTGAAGCTTTGATTGGGTGGAATTTGAGAGTTATGGGGCTTTGAGCCTTGTGGCGGATTTTGAAGATTGTCGGTAGGGAAGAAGGAAAGAGATGACATTGAAATGAGGGTTGGATTTGGATGGAGGTTTTGAAGTTTTGTGCTGCCATGCTCATCTTCTTAAATGTTGAAGTGTTTGCAGAAAGAGAATGAGGGGCAGGTTATAGTACAAGTAGATTTTACATTTTCCAAGGCCAAAAAAGATGTCACTTTGGAATTTTGGCGGAAATGAGCGATATCAATTACCAATTGAAAAGAAGAAAATGCTGTTTTGAAAAGCTAAAATGTACTCAATCTTACTTCTACCTTTGTGGGGTAGAAAATTAATTTTTGGGTCAAAAGAGGGATAAACAGGGCAAGATTAAGGAGAATAACAAGATAAACAAAACAAATGAAGAATAAGATACCATGTGAATATTAAATAATATTACTCAATAAGGAGAAGACGAGACTAACCACATGACTCTCCCAAAATAAGTATGGCAACACTCAACTACTGACTAGCCTTCTATCTTAATCTACGACCTTCATACCTTTTTATCATGGTTATGTTTTATCTTAATCACATCGCTATAATTCTTGTTCGACCTACCTCTACCTATCACCTCCTTATTGATGCAACCTCAAACCTTCTCTTCACGTAGACAAACCATCTATCTCGCTCCCTCATCTTGTTTGCTATATAGGTCACTCCCACCTTGCCCCATATAACTTCATTCCTAATTATATCACTCTTAATATGTCCACGCATTTATCATAGCATTCTCATTGAACGTCACTCTATCCCATGCAACAAAGCAAGTCTAACCACCACTCTATAAAACTTACTTTTAAACCATGAAAACACCTAATCGCAAAGTGCCACATAAGCGAGTCTCTATTCCACTTGCCCCCCACACACGCACCAATATGATGGAGCAACATTATCGCCAATCACTTGGAAAGAGTTGCAAAGAACGTCGTTGCCTACAGAATTAAGATACTAATAGCGACTAAATGATACTTGGAAGACTGATCAGCGCTCTCCATTTAAGGAACCAAAAAGATTAACAATAATCTTGTTCAAAGAAGAATGAAACTATCACTGTCTCAAAAGTACATGAATAAATCCACAAAACTACACAGATAACTCCTTACAGAACACCGATAATTTGTATCATATCAGCAGTATCCATAAGAACAAAGTGTGCCCTGTCTGCTTTGTGGTGCACCGGTCCATTTACGAGAGACAGCATTGCGCTCTCACTTCAGCATTTAACTCATCAATCGCTAACCTATAACCAACTAACTACAATCTACTATGACAACTCATTTTTCTAGAGTTCCATTTTCAGCATAAGAGAGACATCAAAACAATTGCTCATGAGAGGCGAAAGGTCAAAAGATCAAGGCTTGTACTTTCAACCCAGAAAAATTATCAGTCATTGCATTTGAGACGATGTAGAAGATCTTTGAACTAGGGATGATCATCAACCATGTCATCTGCATTGGCTTGGTCGTCAACATCCCTGCATCACAAGCCACGGCACTTTAATCAAAATCTTCTACAAGGCTGGTCCCACAACATTCATTTGCACATTACAAGTAAGGTGCAAACCAGTAAGACAGAGACTTAGAAAGTAACGACTTCCCAAAAAATGTGAAGACACAAGCAGATACGCAGGTGTGCGTAAATTTGAAACTTCACAAAGGTACTTAATACAACTTGAGCCCATACCTCATTTCAGATGATTCTACTGGAGTAAGATTACTATCTGAACTTCGCTGTCTAGGTTTCTCGTCTTCATCGGCATCAGACTCATAACCGTCACCGTTCCATATCCGTGGTTTAGGCCTTCGATCCATATTTTCCTCTTTCTGCAATCAGAAGTTCTAGTATAAGACGGGGCTATACATTTAGAGATTTAATTATCAAGGTGCCACTAACCTCCTCTGGAACTTCTGTTGTAGAAGGAGTGAATTGAAATGGCACACTAGGTGCATGAGGTAATTGTGAGATTTGCTCAAGCAATATGTTCCTGCAGCCACCAAGTAATTATGTCACGAAACGTCTAAAGACTTGTCTTTTCTCTATAGAAGAAAAAGGGAAAGAGGGAAACAATTGTCCCAGTTCAGCAGTTGCTTGAAGAAGAATGTGAGGAACTTATGGATAGAGAGAAAATGTATGTCTCAGCATAATATTTTTTTAAAAAATGTTTAAAGAGTAAATAGTTGCCCATCATTAACAAAAAATAAACAGAATCAACCAATATTCTTGCTCTGATTAGGAATGTGCTATACTAGTATAATCTAGTTACAGACAGAATAACAGAATTTGTCTCATATACACCACTGAGGCATCAATTTGATGGACCAGTATCTCAGGGATAAATCTACTATCAACTAATGTCACCTGTCGAAAAGTAAAAAAATTCAACATCATGTTGTTCAGCGCCAAAAGAATGCATAAAATGCACTAGGAAATGGATGTTCGACTAACACGTCTCAGAAAATACATTAGGTTAGCATTTGCGACAGCTGCTGATGGGGAAAGCCCTCAAACTACAGGAGGTTGTACAATAGTAAAATTACCTCATCTTCTCCAGATCCCTAGGAGAATTTAAATTCTCCATGGGGTTTGGTTCAACATGAAGAGTATAATCTGGGCCAAAATACTCATAATACTCATTGTAAGGCAACTTATTTTCAGGTTCTACCCCTACTGCAACTGCTGTCTGCAACAAAGAAGAACAGTTGATACTTAGCACATATTCTAAACAAACAGTAGTAATAGTAGAGAATCTGAAAAGCAGGCGCAAAGGAACAAGATGGGAAGACGAGAGAGAGAGAGAGACCTCATAGCACCAGCACCTAGCCACATTTCTAATAGTATAACCTCCACCACCCAATACCATCAGAGGGACATTGAAGGATCTGAGGTACCTAAGGCAAGCGGCATGGCCCTTGACAGACAAGTTGAAGCAACCCAACCTGTCTCCAGCCAGTGAATCAGCCCCACATTGAAGAACAACAGCATCAGGTTGGTAGACCTCCATGACTTTTTGTATTGTGGGACGAAATAGTCTACCGAAACTATCGTCATCCATCCCATCATGCAATGGGACATTCAGGGCATAGTACTTCCCCTGATTTGCACCAATGTCTTTGATGTGCCCCGTACCAGGAAAGAAGTCCCCAAATTTATGGAAAGATACTGTCATGACTCTATCTGTGGTGAAAAAAGCCTCCTCAACACCATCACCATGGTGAATATCAATGTCTATGTACAACACACGCTGCAGAGCAACACTCAGCATTTCAGAGGAACAGTAACTCAGAACAAGCTCTAATCAAGGCAAAAAAAGAGTGAATCAAAAGAAAAAGATGCTACAAAGCTATAGTTTATAATTGCATGCAACAGCGTGCACACTACAATTATTCAGATTCTATTATTAATATATTTGATCAGTAGAAAAATAACAAGTGATCAAGATTAACTAAGTTCCACTTCCTAGAAATCTTACAGAGTAGTACTTAACCTTGTAAGTAGTAAGTAGTAGTAAAACGAGAGGAGTTCATAAGAAATATCGTGTACATATAGTTGGAACTAGATTGCAACTTGAGTTTGAGCATGTCAATTTTGTTTTGATTTGCTAAATGCTTCCACAGAGATGGAACAGATCTGTCCAAGCTAGTACAAGGATAACAAGCAGGCATTTCCATATTTCTCCAGCATAGATTTGGCAAAATCAAATTGAAGTTTATTAGCAAGCTTCCATACCTTCAATTACTCTTAAAGACAGTTAGTAATATTTACCCCTTAACATCATATTTCTCTGAAGTTACACCAAATGCTACAAATCTGAACCAGCCAATCGACAAGGATATGAATCATGAGCATCATGCTTACCTTTAGTACACCTCACCCTCCTCAAAATGGTTTTCCAGAAACTTATACACAAGGGCAGGGCCAAATACCATATTCACACTGAAATTTCTATTACTGAATGTAGACAAGCAACAACAACATACCCCAAGTAATCCCACAAGCGAGTTCTGGGGAAGGTAGGGTGTACGCAAACCTTAACCCTACCTCACGGAGGTAACTCGGCAAATGTAGACAAGCAACAGAAAGTTAAAAGCACCTTTCCCTTATTAAGTACATGATGGTATCATCACTTCTATTCCATAGTTCAAGAAGCCGTCTAATCCCTCTCCCACCCCCGAATAAGTTTCATCTCAACGAACCATGGGATAAACTCATCCTAAAATTAATCCAGAATTAGTTATCCTTGTCTCTCCTACCAAGGAGCCCTTAGAAAATAAATATATCGAAAGCGGAATGAAAAAGGTAACTATAGGAATAATAAGAATAATGTAGATTCATGTTAATCGTCACAATATAAATGAAGCAACAAAATAGGTAGGCACATAAGAAAGGATAATACAATAATCTAAAAACTATTTCATTTCTCAATTATTACCCATTACAAAGGTAATTATACTTTCTGTCCAAAAATTTCTTTTCAAATTTAACAGTAAGTGATATTTTTTTAACAATATATATACGACGAACATATCTTTATGAACAAGTGGTGCCCCAATAAAAATTGGGAGCGAAGCCATTGCTTTAGTGGCCTTATAGTCAAGCCAGCCATGGCATGTACATTGTTATGAATCTATTCAAAGAAACAACGAAAATGAAAATATTAGCGAGTAAAAAGTTTATACCTTGTGGACTTTGAGGAGCTCAAGAATACCAAGAACAATATCATTCACATAACAAAAACCAGAAGCTTCACTTTTCTTTGCATGGTGCAGACCACCAGCCCAGTTGATCGTTATATCAGCATCCTGCCGATTAAGCTTAACCGCAGCCCCAATAGATCCACCAGCAGAAGCTTGACAAAACCCAAAAAGCCCATCGAAAACAGGGCAATCCTCACCAACATTAAATCGTTTGAGATGACGCGAATGGGTATGGTCATGAAGAGTCTCCGGTGAAACGGAAGCAAGGAAGTCAACATAATCCGGAGAGTGAAAACGGCGAATATCATCCGCTCCCGCCGGAAAAGGACGACTGATTTCCATACGCCTGTGCAGGTAGTAGTGTACGATGAGATTGTGGGCCATTCGGATACGGTGCGGCTTCATCGGATGGCCTTGGCCGTAGTAATAATCGCCGATGGTTGGCTCATAGAAGTAAGAGACACGACGCTTCCTAGCGTCGGTACCGGTGGATGGAAGCGATGCGCCGCCGTCTACAGTGGAGGAGTCCATTGGCCACTGATTTTTGGGTTCGGAGTGATAGTGATGATGAATTTTGGGATTTTTCCGTGAAACTCGGCAGTCTGTATTGAGTCCAGGAAAATGACACGAAAAAATACTCTCCTTTTATAGATCCAAAAAATTAGTCTTCAACTTCTAACCTTCTTAAAAGAAATTTAAACAATAGCCTATACTTAACAAAATCTTTATAGCAAATTTTATGTTTCCATTGATAATTAAGTTGTGTGTATAAAATAGTTTTACTTATGAGGTAGAAGTTTAAGATATTTTAATAAGTCAGACATAGTAAATTTGTTCAATTAGCTATAAGTTTTTCCTCATATCGAGTAATTATTTAGAAGTTATGATAGGTTATAGAATTTGATCTTGTTAGACAGGATATTTTTGAAAAAGAAAAGAAATTGGATAGAAGTAAGTTATGATTTATAAATAGGAAGATGAGGAGAGAAGAATTTTCATGAGGGGAATGGGAATGGCAGAGAAGATTATAAACATGGGTATCGAACCCTCGCCGACAAGCTGAAAATTCAGATAATCAATCAATTTTCATGATTAAATTCGATCATGATTAAACAATCAATATTTCTTTTATAAGAACATAAGTTATTTAACATAATTATAGCTTTTCCTCAACAAACAATACATTACACTATTTTCATTTATTATAACGTATTGAAATATCCTGAATTTCTACCTTGCAAAGTTAACTTGCTAATATGTGGCTAACAATTCAAACATGAAACTCAAGTCACACATTAGGCCATGAACGAAAAGTTTCAACCTAATTCAAAAGTGGGCCTTTTAAGTTCTAGCATCAAATGAATCCAATTCAATTTTTTTCCTAATTAATTCAAAGAATAAAAATTCTCAAAAAGGTCAATCTCATTTTCTTTCAATCCTAAACAACCTCAAAAATTCACATACACAATTAGTTGCTATAAATGGAGCAAGGATTTAAAATTTATGAATCCAAAATTTTAATCTATTAAAAAATGTCGGATATTATAAGTTGATAGAGTACACCAATATCGTATAAAATGTTATTTGTGATAACAATTTACTTATAAAACGTTTTACTGTTGGTAATATATTATGGTTCGTTAATTCTATTCACCGTCACTTTTGCATATTGGATTTTATAAATAAAATAATATCTAATCGTTATTGTGTTATACGTTTATTCTAGTATTGATTTTTTTTTAAGTATTATTTTGGTGAATTAATAGTTTACTTCGATCAAAAAATTCAAAACAACCTCAAAAATTCATTTATATAATTAGTATAACTATAAACGAAAGAAGGATTTGAAGTTGAGTAATCAAATTTTAAGATAATAATTTTTATATATAAAGCTAAAAATGAGAAAAATGTCATGACATGCTTCTTTGCCGAGATTTCTATTATCTTTCTTTGTCAAATTTTTAAATGTTTTTCCTTATATTAAAATTACAAATGTTGCATTAGATTACTGATATAGTCATTTTCTTCTATTTTTTTTCCTATGTTGCCTTACATTGCCTTAGTAAAGTATATTAATCAATGTTATAAATATTGATATTTAAAAGGTATATTGTATTATCTCATTATAAATAAATGCTAAAATATGAATAAATATAAACATAAAAAAAATACTTATTCCAATTAATTGTTTTATAAACATTTGAGGAAAAAATACTAAATATTAAGTACAATTTCTAATCGCTTATGGCAATTCCCCTGGGTTTAAATTTTTTATTAAACAGATTAAAATGCAAAGGAATTCATTTATCTTTTGTCTCGGATTTTAAGTTCTTTTTCCTTATTCTCTGTCTGAAAAATTGCATAAACTAAAGTTATCATGTTTTATATATTATAATTATTATCCTCAGTAAAACTCATAAATAAATTAATATATATAAGGTCTACGTAAAATATTATTATTTTATAAAGGTAGGTTAATTAATTGATAAATTAATATTTATTAATTTAAAGAGTGTTTTGAGATTCAATGAAGGTTAATTTTGATTACATTAAAATCATTGTATCTTATTAATTTATGTATTATATTTATTGAATTTACGTAAAAATAAATTTATTATACATAAAGACAATAAATACATCAAAATCATTGTATCTTGCTAAATTAAGTATCCTATTTATTGGATTCATATAAAAAAAAAACTCATTATACATAAAATACAATGTATGCATATGATTCATTGTAATAAATTTTTTTTGTTAAATGATTCATTGTAAAATAAATTCAAGAATTCAATGATTTAATTGTATAAATAAATTCATTATACATAATATTCATTGTTTCTTAATAATCAAATATTATTCATTGTATCTTTAGTAAAAACATTCAATGTATGATGGTGAGAAAATAAACTATATAAGCAACACATGAAATTTCTTAAAACTATATCCAAAAATGACTCTCATTTAAAAGGTGTCACAAAACCAACTATGAGAGATCAAATACGTAAAACATTATATGTGTACAAAAGAGATCATTTCCACATGCACTCAAAAAGATTTGATCGTGGCAACATCAGAACTTTTGGATGCAATAAGAAAAGTTAGATATGAGCATCAACTAGTGTTAAATTTTAACAAAAAATAAAACATAATAAAATCACATTTCACTAAATTATCTTAGATATATTTGTATCTTTAAAGAATTAGTAATTTATGGCATTAATGGAACCATATATTTATATAGGGGTCTCCTGAGGTTAATTTCTACATTCTATGTCTAACTTTCTCATTTGTAAAAGAGAAAATACATCATTACCCCCTTCAACTATAACACTTTTTTTCTTGGGAAAATACATAAAAAAAAACCCTGAACTTGGCACGAAAACTACTTTAGTACTTAAACTACACGTGTGTTTATATACCCCTCTTAACATATTTGATGTGAATTATTTTCAACCCTCCGAACACCAGCCTTGTGCGCGTGTTGATACAGCTTGGAACTGCGCGTAATTCATCTTTTAACATTTTTTAAAAATAAAATTTGACCCTCCTTTTTAAAAGACATTCGAACTTTACAAAGGTTCTAATACCCCCTTAAACAATTTAAAAATGGTAAAAATATCTCATTTTTCGATCAACCCCAAGTATAAGAAAGGAAGATCTTATTATCTTATAAAAATGAGTGATTTTTTTCACTGGCTCAAATAGAAATCGTATAAAAATATTATCTTAGAAAAATTATTAATTTACCGAATATTAATTTAGTGAGATTTTAATGTATTTTCTTTTATATTGCTTCGATTTTCTTCTACCTAAAATAAATTTAATGTAATAGTTATGAGCACAAACCTTTTTTATACATATTCCTTTCCCATTATAATCCTAATTTCACCCCACGTTTCTTTCCTACGCAACCAGTCAATTATAACATAAATAAAATTGATGGTACCAAAAATACAACGGAATGCAAAATCATATATTTTTTTCAACTAAGGGAATTTAGATGAACCACCTCTGGTACCCTAGCTTCGTTCTTATGCTCGACTATCTACTAATTTTTTTTGTCTATTTTTCAACCTCTATATCCTCCTATTTAGCATCATGTCCTCGATAATATAATCTACATAAATATGACATGTCATGTCTAATCATATTTAACTCTAGCTCTAATATAAAACTTTTATGAATCATATCAACTCTAGCTCTAATATAAAACCTTTGATATTCCACAATGCTAATTGAGTATAAAATATATTTTACACTTAAATTCTCACTATAATCCATATAATCAAAGACTAATTTAGGACCAAACATGTGACATGTTAGTTGTTAGCTAAACACTCAAAAAGAAATTGTGTGCATGAACAAAAACACAAAATTGAGTGTCAAAAAACAAAATAATTATCGTCTGCAGCTTAGTAGTTGACATAATCATTCTTTTTTTTTTCCTATCTGGATTCACGTCGGAAAGTCCCTTGAGGGGTAAGACAATCCCTAACAAAGACGACTCTGTACCCAGAGGGACTCAAATCGGACGAGATCTTTGATTAAGAATGAATAAGTACTTATCACTCCACTACAACCCTGATCAATGACATAATCATTTTTCATTCTTTGATTAGTACATAAGATATGTCTGGTCAAATAATTACATCTTAACTTCAAACTAAGGTTACTATCCTTATTATAAAAAGTTTGATTACTTTTAAGATTCCATATGGTCCCAAACCCTTTCTAATTTTCATCCAATATTCCATCTTTCATAATAATCCATTTGCTTCAAGTCCAAAGTTGTTATATTAGAGTATGTTAAGAAGAGAAAAAACCTCTATTCTTTCAATAATCCTACAATTTAGTAATTGATTGCTTATTTACTAAAGTTTCATATTCTCCATCATCAAGACCAATTTAGTTATGATTTGACACAAATTATCTACAAATATAGGTCCACCACCCTGACCCTAATCACTTTAAATATATTAGATATGTTTTTTTCTTTTCAATCTCAAATTCATGTAGTTAGCCTCTACAAAAAGGTTTATAGATTGGTCTGAAGTTGGGCGGATTAAAATGAGTTGAGTTAATAAATGGATGAGTTATTAACCCGCTCAAAAATTACTTAAGCTGAAATGAGTTTATTGTGGATCAAAACTATCCAATACGAGTATTATTATTTTTCTATTATGGTTATATATATCATATATTAAATAAAACAATGTCTTTCAAGTACTTTGACAAAATTTCTCATGGATCAATTTGGATTAGATATAAGCCTAATTTTAATGGGTTGAAATGAATTAGACTGAATTAGCAAATACGCAAGTTAAAAATCAACTCAAACTTGAATTGGTTGAGCGAGTAATGATTTCATGAACTAATTTTATCATCTCTAGACGTGCGTGATAATTATAAAATGAAAATCTACATTTAAGGGATAGAGTAGAGAGGAAATAATTTTCTCCTAATGCCAAAGAGGAGTAGAGAGGGAAAGAAAACAGTCGATTATATATGAAAGAAATATTTTCATGGAATAATATTTTAGGGATTCAAGTTATAAACTTACATGACAAAATAATAATACAAATTAGATTAATAATTATGCATCAATATAATGCCTATTTGAGGCCCTTATTTTTTTATTTTATTTTATATTTTATACATATACTCTCATTCCAAATGCAACTTATTATAATTCCACATTCTATATATCCGTAAGCTAATACATGGCTTTGTACATGTTGCCGAGTTTTAAAATGTGTGAATGAAAAAGGAAGAGCTATGATTTTTATGAAGATTTGTGACTCTTATGAAAAATTGTAACTTTTATGAAGAGTTGTGATTTTTCTAAAAAGTTGTGACTTTTATGAAAAGTTGCGACTTTTACGAAGATTTGCGACTTTTACGAAGATTTGTAACTTTTATGAAAAGTTGCGACTTTTACGAAGATTTGTGACTTTTATGAAAAGTTGCGATTTTAATGAAGTTGTGAATTTTATGAAAAATTGTGACTTTTATGAAAAGTTGTGACTTTTCTGAAGAGTTGTGACTTATATGAAAAGTTGTGATTTTTCCGTAAGGTTGTGACTTTTACAAATGATTATAACTTTCGACTTTTTCAATAAGGCACATTAAGCACTTATTTACATTATCCCCTGTTGTCTATAAATAAAGGAGTTTCCTCTTTCCAAACAACGAATTTTTTGAACTTCAGAACTTCTTCTTCTTCTCCACAAATTAAACAAATTCTAGTGTACTTTACTGTCGTTGAGTGGTTTGCAGACACCGTGGTTTTAGGTATCAATATACCGGTGAGTAAGATCATTTATCCTGAAGGATATATTTCATTAACCTCGGGTATACTTCAGGGGAATAATTTCTCTACGGAAACACTTTGAATTCAGTGTGGGCTCGATTTTCTTCTTGAGAAAAATATTTCGTATATTATTTCTAATCTGCTTCAGATTCTATTTTATATACTGTTTGTAAGTTTCCAATTTTGAAAATACTCTTTAAAACTTTGTTATTTCTTACCAAGCTTCTACAAAAAATATTATTCTAAGTATCTTAATAATACAGATTAACAACACATACATTAATATAACTTATACGCATTCTAATTTGTTATTAAAGAAATCTCTAAAACCATATTATATTCTTCCAGAAATATTGCAACCCCATTTAATAGCATTGGTGATGCATATACTATGTAATTCACTTTAAATTTCTCATTTATCTTTTAATCAAATAATTTATAATGTGTGATTTATTTTAAATCACAAGGTTAATTATCTTTTTTATAAAGTTGGTATCCCATTATCCTAGTCAAACACGTCACATGAAATGGTATGGCGTGGGAGTATTTGTAATTTTAAGTACTGCATAATTCAATACAAAAATGGCAAAGTTAAGTACTAATATTGATCTTTTCCAAGTAAAAAAAGTCACCAATGAGTCCTGCGATTTTTCAAGGTAGGCCCCTTTATGAACTAAGTAAATCTTATACAATTTTGGGTATGTTAGGCAGGGATTTTTATTTTTATTTTTCCATATATGTTTGGCTCAAATGTTTAAAAAAGTTATTTTTCAAAGAAATTTATTTTTCTCCAATTTAAGAAAAATGAGTTTTCTATTAAAAGAAGCTAGGGAAAACATTTTAATTTTTTTTTTTATCTTTCAGTCACACGACCCCTACCACCTAATTCACCAAACGCTCCTGACCCCTAGCCCCTCAACCTACCACCTTGTAACGCAATCCCACCCTCGATTGACTTGAAACTCGACCCACCCCAACTTGAGATATGACTCGAGATTTAACCCCAGCCCGATCCTAAAAGAGATCTGACTCTCGATCCAAAACTCCCCCGACCTAGGACCTGACTCCAATTTGAGACCCAACCCCAAATCAACAAAGGACCAAACCTTCGACCCGAGACTCGACCAAGTTACTGGTTGGTGTTGGTGTTGGGTCAGCGTTGGAGTCTCGTCTCGTGGTTGGGTCGAGTCGGGTCAAACGTACGTTGGGGTTGAGTCTCGAGGTAGCCAGGTAGAAGTCGGGTCTCAGGGTTCAGTATTGGGATTGGTGTCAGATCAGGCCTCGGGGGTAAAAAATGGGCCCAAAGCGTATTTATCTAGATTAATTGTACCTAAATGTTTTTGAGATAATATTTTCTCGTTACAAATCGAATACAAGAAAATAAGTTTTTAAAAAAATCCCTCATTTTTTAAATGTTAGAATTCCTTTGTGGCTTCTTACATTATTCATATATATATAGTAAATCTCCTTAATGAATATCTTGACTAG
>JAJOOS010011646.1:0-17307 GCA_029582725.1 Solanum chiquidenum | reverse complement strand
TTTCTCATGTTTAGCTATCTAGAATCATTCCTAAACAACATGAGATCTTTCCAATCACAAATCAAAAACCTTGAATCCATAATTCAATTCAAGGATCATTTAAGAGTCAAGTCAAGAGAAGTTAAGGTCAAAGTCAAGAGAAGTCAAGATTCAAGTTAAGTTCTTAAATTTTTCAAAAGTCTTTTACAAATGTTTTAACTTTGTTTTAAGACTTAAGTTTTGAGTTCAGTAAATAAGTAAAGTTGAAATTCTTTTCTTCAAAGAAGTATATGGAGACAATGTATTTCCAAAGAGATTTAAAAATGTTTTCACATTTTAATAAGAACGGAAACTGAGATTTCCAAAGAGCCTTCAGGATAGTTTTCAGAAAAGAGTAATAGCTTTCTAAATGAAGCAAGAAGGGAAACTGAGATTTTCAAGATAGCCTTTGAGCTATGTTTTTGAGTACTATTCTCAAATCACAGAAAGAAGTATGTTTTTAAAACATAAGGAGCTAGTATATTTTTGGGAGTAGTATTAAGCACCGATATGGGGGAGAGTTCAGATAACTCACAACCGATATAAACCATGTAGCCACCATGGGTAGAAAAGGGTCATACTTTTTAGATGAACCCTTTTCACAATAGACTAGTGGATCCACTTAGTAGTTCAGGTCCTATACCTTTGGCCGGGTATAGGATGCGCTGGCTGCGTGAGGTAGATCGTTGTATCATCACTATAGCTCTTATATGATGGTTGTCGGTTAGAGAAACTCCCACATAAGTTATTGTATTTTTATATACATCAGTTTATTTTATTTTTACATACATCTCAGAGTTATATGTATCTTTGCATACACACAGAGTTGGCATCATGTTTTTAAACAACTTTTCTTTATATTGCACTTGTTTTAAACTTCTTTATATTGAAATGAGTTCAGTTAAGTATTTGTGAGTTGAGAAGAGACAGGTAAGTGTTTCTTTCAGATTCCCTTTCAAGCCTATGTTGTTTTAGCATTCCAACTCGCATACTCGTACATTTAATGTACTGATTCCAGTTGGCCTGCATTGTCTTATGATGCAGACACAGGTAACTAGGATCGGCATTCCAGTGCACCGTTGATCCAGTGAGCAGTTCAGAGTCAGTTGGTGAGCCTCCTTGCATTCCGAAGGATCTATTTTCATTGCTTTCTAGTTAGTTCATTAGGATGTTGTGGAGTTATCCCAACATCCATATCAGTTCTTTTAGAGGCTTCAAAGACAGACAGTCAGTTAGTTGTTTCAGTTGTCTTTACCTTTTATTTATTATGTTAAAGACTTGAGTTTGCCTAAAGTGTTTAGCTACTATTTTTTTAGGGCCTTAATGTGATTAGCTGCTAACATCAGTTTAATCATGACTTATATTGTAGATTAGCACCCAAGAAGGGAGGATGAATCGTGATAGTTGTATTGGTCAGAAAATAAGGTATGTATGGCTATTCGATTCCATATTACTTGGCATGAAATCTGATACTTGCGATTAATATCAATAAGTGAATTTCCTAAGTTCTATTCCTAGTAAAGGAAACAAATTGGCAGCGTACGATCTCCAAATAGCTAACAATATTTCCCCCTCTCCTTAGTGTATAGAATTACTTCATTATATGTTCAATACTCCATAGTCAGTTGAAGTCAATTGTATCATTTAAGCTCACAAGTAATGCATTGATGTTACATAGCTCCTTATCTCATTGTTACTGTCTTGAAGTATTATTTTCATGTCTTCCACTACTGGTCCGTATTTCCAAATCTAAAAAATGATTATGACCACCAAAACAACAATCTAAAAGATTAAAGAATCTAAGGGAAGCAATTTTTATAATTATGGGTGGCAGCAGAGAGGCGAAAGCCTAGCATGGGCCGATCCCAATTTGTGTGATTTTGAGGACCGCATCCCAGGGGTTAAAATGCCTAGCATGGGTCATCCTCTTCTACTACTGATCAGCTGGTCATTCGTATCACATGCCTTATAAATATCATAACACACAGAAAGGTATGGACAAGAATGTAACATACATGTCCCACAAGAGTTAACATAGATGTTCTTCTGTTCTGATTTATGCACACATATATTGATACTTGGTTTAATTCGAACTCTTATTTTATATATGTTATTGCCTTACTTATTCAGTACATTTTTTTGTACTGACGTCCTTCGCCGGGGGACGTTGCATTTCATGCTGCAGGCACAGGTACACCAGCTAGTAAACCTCCTCAATAGGAGCATACGACACTCAGCTACTTTTGGTGAGCTCCAGGTTGCTTCGGAGCTTTACTGAGTCCTTGGTAGATTCATTTTGGTATTGTATCGTAATTAAGGGCAAGGCGAGGTCTGTCCCGACCTACTCTAAGGTTTTCTATCTTTTAGGGGCTTTGTAGACTCATGTATATGGTTCAGTTGCGTCATAAAAAGTTGTGGCCTCAACGGCCAAATCTTGTATATAAGTTTTGGGTCTACTTATATCGGTTTGTATCGCTGCATCCTATGTGAACTTGTCACAAGATTGTCATAGTTACATGCATAGTAAGCACATGTTACATGTTGGTTCCCTCGGGCCTTTAGGGTATCGGGTGCCTGTCCGTCTTAATGAGATTTGAGGCGTGACAAAAGAGGTATCAGAGCAGGTCATCCTAGGGAGTCTACAAAGCTGTGTTTATGTAGAGTTTTGCTTATGGATGTGTTGTGCACCACATTTATAAACAGGTTGCTATGGGACATGTAGGAGTTGTCTCTTTTCTTTCATTTCTTAGATCGTGCTATGGAACCAATGTTGTAGGTGAATCATACCTAACTTCTAAATTGTTTTATTATAGAGACGATGTCGGTTACAAGAAGGAGTAAAAGTACAGGTAAGCGAGTGGATGTGGCTGCCCAACAAGGGACCAGCCAACCACCACCTAGTCAAGTTGTTCAAGGTGAGGCTCAAGATAAGTCTCTATCACAGACTTCCCCGACCCCTCCATCTCCAGAAGATTTAAGGAGGGAAGCTGCACCTCAAGAACCCCTTATTAATGCTACCGAGCAAGATTTGAGGAATGCAGTCCAATTATTGACTCGTATAGTTGCTGGCCATGGCCAAGCAAGAAGGTCCAGTTGTAGGTACTAGTGGTGTAGATAGAGCAGCTAGCACGTGGATACGTGATTTCCTTAATTTGGACCCTCCATCATTCACCGGGTCAGATCCTAATGAAGATCCACAAGATTTTATAGATCAGATCCAACGCACTTTCGATATTATGCATTTAAGTGGTAAAGAAACGTTCGAGCTAGCAGCATATCGATTAAAGGGTGTGGCTATATTGTGGTATGAAGCTTGGAAGCAATTCGGGGGAACAAATGCACCTTTAACTACATGGAAATAGTTCAAAAAGGCATTCCTTGACCACTACCTGCCATTGGAGATCCGAGAGGCCCGTGCAGATCAGTTCTTAAATCTCCACCAAGGAAGTATGAGCGTGAGAGAGTACAATCTCAAATTTAATTCCTTGGCCATGTATGCTTTTAATGTAGTAGCTCCTATAGGGGATAGAGTTCATTGATATGTGGATAGATTATATTCATATCTGGTTAGAGACTATACCATTGCTTCATTGAATAAAGATATGGATATAGCAAGGATGCAAGCTTTTGCGTAAAAGTTGGAGGATCGAAGGCAAAGAAGAAGGACACAAGAGTCAGAACTAGGGCATTCTAAGAGGGCTAGATCCATGGGATAGTTTACACCATCCCAAGGTGAGTTTAGACCTTGGTTCTTTAACAGACCGCCTAGGCCATCATCTTCCTACTCTACAGCTAGTGACCCACCTCAGTTTCAAGAGTCTAGGGGCAATCAGTTTGGGAAAATAGGTGAAAGTCAAGGTTCACGAACAACGGGGTACCAAGAGCAGGGAAGTATGAGCTAATTAAGACCTCCTCGACAGTCTTGTAAACAATGTGGAAGAAATAATTTAGGTGCATGTCGGTTTGGGACAAATATTTGTTTTTTGTGTGGTACCCCAGGTCATATGATGAGAAATTGCCCTCATAGGGGTGTGGGTGGTGTGGCACAACCTACTAGATCAGTTGTTGCATCCTCATCATCAGCACCTTCTTTAGGTAGAGGACAGATGCCTACTGGTCGTGGTAGAGGAGCTAGGCGAGAAGCTAGTTCTAGTGGAGTTCAGAATAACACATATGCTCTCGGGGATCGACAAAATTTGGAAGCCTCGCCGGATGTGGTTACAGGTACATTGTCCATCCTTTCACATATTGTATATGTATTAATTAATCAGGGTCTACACTATCATATGTTACTCCATTGATTGCTGAAAAGTTCAAAAGAACTCCAGAATTATTAGTGAAGCCATTTGAATTGTCTACATCAATTGGTGAGTCTATTATAGCAAGAAGGGTTTATCGTAATTGCATTGTAAATATTTGTGATCGTGATACATTGGCTGACCTTGTTGAGCTAGAAATGGTGGATTTTGATGTTATAATGGGTATGGATTGGTTAGCTTCTTGTTATGCCACGGTTGATTGTCGAACTAAGATGCTGCATTTCCATTTTCCAAAAGAGGCCGTCCTTGAATGGAAAGGTAATATTGGGATACCAAGAGGTAAATTTATTTCTTATCTTAAGGCAAAGAAAATGACGTCCAAAGGATACATATGTCATCTAGTGAGAGTGAAAAATATAGATGCGGAGCCACCAACTCTTCAATCCATTTCAGTGGTAAATGAATTTCCCGATGTATTTCCTGAAGATCTTCCGGGTTTGCCTCCAGAACGAGAAGTAGAGTTTGGTATTGATGTGATTCCAGATACTCATCCTATATCCATCCCTCCATATAGAATGGCTCCGGCAGAATTACGGGAGTTGAAGGAGCAATTAAAAGACTTATTAGAAAAAGGATTCATAAGGCCTAGTATGTCCCCATTGGGAGCACCAGTTTTATTTGTACGCAAGAAAGATGGCTCGTTAAGAATGTGTATCGACTACCGGCAGTTGAATAAGGTAACGATTAAAAACAAATATCCCCTCCCTAGAATTGATGATTTGTTTGATCAGTTACAAGGTGCTAAGTGTTTTTCAAAAATCAACCTGAGGTCGGGTTAACACCAAGTGAGGGTCAAAGACAGAGATATACCCAAGACAGCTTTCCGAACACGGTATGGTCATTTTGAGTTTTTAGTCATGTCATTCGGGCTAACGAATGCACTAGCAGTTTTTATGGATTTGATAAATAGGGTGTTCAAGCCATTTTTAGATGTGTTCGTGATAGTATTCATAGATGACATTTTGGTGTATTCAAGATCGGAAGAGGACCATGATAATCACGTGCAACAGGTTTTACAAATTCTTCGTGATCATAAGTTGTATGCAAATTTCTCTAAATGTGAGTTCTAGTTAAAATTTGTGGCATTCTTAGGACATATTGTATCCGATGAAGGAATAAGGGTTGATAACCAGAAGATAGAAGCCGTGAAAAACTGGCCAAGACCTACAACGCCTACAGAGATTCGTAGTTTCCTTGGATTGGCAAGTTAATAAAGAAGGTTTGTTGAAGGATCCTCTTCCATTGTTGCACCCTTAACAAAGCTAACTAACACACAAAGAAACCAATTTTCAGTGGAGTGATGAATGTGCAAGAAGCTTCCTAGAGCTGAGGAATAAATTAACTTCTACACCTGTATTGGTACTTCCAGAAGGAACAGAAGGGTATGCAATATATTGTGATGCTTCGGGAGTGGGCCTAGGATGTGTATTGATGCAGCATGGTAAAGTAATAGCTTATGGCTCAAGGCAGCTGCGACCACATGAGAAAAATTATCCAACTCATGGTCTAGAGTTAGCATCAGTTGTATTTACTTTGAAGATATGGCACCACTACTTGTATGGAGTTCATGTTGACATATACACTGATCACAAGAGTTTGCAATATATCTTTAAGCAAAAGGACCTAAATTTGAGGCAGCAAAGATGGCTGGAGCTATTAAAAGATTATGACATTGATATCTTGTATCATCCCGGGAAAGAAAATGTAGTAGATGATGCGTTAAGTCGTAAAATAATGGCAAGCACTTATGGGCAGTCTGTGGAAAGACAAGGAATAACTAAGGATCTATGTCAACTAGCTAGCTTGGGGGTTCGCCTTCTTGAATCTCCAGACAAAGGGGTTATTGTGCAAAATGCGGCAAAATTCTCATTAGTAGTGGAAGTGAAAGATAAGCAGTACACTGATCCTATTCTATTAAAGGTTAAGGAGAATGTACAACAGGGTATGACAAAGGCATTTGAGCTTACGCAAGAGGGAGTACTTCGATGTCAAAACAGATTGTGTGTTCCTAATGTAGATGAATTAAGAAAGAGGATTATGATGGAAGCGCATCATTCGAGATATTCTGTCCATCTGGGGCAACTAAAATGTATCATGACTTGAAAGAAATGTATTGGTGGGGGGACATGAAGAAGAACATTGTCGAATTCGTGGCTCAATGTCCAAATTGTCAACAAATAAAAGTAGAGCACAAAAGCCCGGAGGTTATATGCAGTGTATAGAACTTCCAATTTGGAAGTGGGATATGATCAACATGGATTTTGTCACTGGTTTGCCTCGTTCATTTCGGAAGTTTGATTCTATATGGGTAATTGTTGATAGACTGACCAAATCAGCGCACTTTTTATCGGTCAAGACTACTGATACAGTTGAAGAATATGCGAGGTTGTATATTAAAGAGATAGTTCGTCTACATGGAGTGCCAATCTCTATTATATCGGATAGGGGAGCTCAATTCACTGCAAATTTTTGGAAGTCATTTCAGAAGAGTTTAGGAACACAAGTGAATTTAAGTACAACCTTTCATCCTCAAACAGACGGTCAGGCAGAGTGTACAATTCAAACACTTGAGGATATGCTGCGAGCTTGTATATTGGACTTCAAAGGTAGTTGGTATAATCATTTGCCATTGATCAAGTTTGCTTACAACAATAGCTACCATTCAAGTATTAAAATGGCACCTTATGAAGTTTTATATGGTAGAAAATGTAGATCCCCAATTGGCTGGTTCGAAACAGGTGAAACTGCCTTATTTGGGCCAGATCTTGTTCATCAAGCTATGGAAAAAGTTAGGGTGATACAGCAACGGCTAACAACTGCTCAAAGTCGACACAAATCATATGCGGATGTTAGAAGAAAAGGACTAGAGTTTTCAAAATGGGATTGGGTGTTCTTGAAGGTGTCTCCAATGAAAGGGGTAATGAGGTTTGGTAAAAAGGGGAAGTTGAGTCCCCGCTATATAGGGCCATATAAAATTATTCGAAGAGTTGTCCAAGTAGCTATGAGTTAGAACTACCACAAGAGCTTTCATCAGTTCATCCGGTGTTTCATGTCTCGATGCTTCGAAAATACATAGGTGACTCATCTCGTATTACTCCTACTGAAGATGTACAAGTTACGGGAGATCTCACTTATGAAGAAGTACCCATTGCTATTCTGGATCGACAAGTTAGGAAGTTAAGAAATAAAGAAGTAGCTTATGTAAAAGTATTATGGAGGAACCAACAAGTAGAAGAAGGTACATGGGAAGCGGAAGAAGAAATAAAATTGAAGTATCCTCATCTCTTTCAGATCCATGAGAAAGATGAAAATGCTTAGTCTAGACACTGCCAAGTAAGTATAAGTCTATATGTATTATGTGATTAATAGTAGCACTAACTTAGGCTTGAACTTGTTAGGGCTGGATAACCATGCTAACATTCGAGAACGAATGTTTTTAAGGAGGAAGGATGTAACAACCTGTATTATGCGTATGCTAGTTCTATTCATGTGATACTTGACATAGCCTTATAGTATAGGTGAGGGACAGTGCTTCTCATATGATTAGCGTTGTTTTAAACTAGCTCGGAAGGTGAGGTAACACCTTGCACGTTTCAGCATGTGTACTGCAAGTTAACTCCGACGGAAGTAGTTAAACTAGCGATAGTAAGGTGGTAATTGAGCTTAAAGTTGAAAGTTAAGTGCTAAGTTGAAGAAAAAGGGATTAATATTTAGAAAATGGAATAAAATAATTGAGCTGCTTGCTTGACTTAATTAAGCTAGTAGGTGACAAGTAGGTGTATCACCTACTTTGACTTATTGACCAGCCCAAAGGACCAAGTAGGTGCATCACCTACTAAGACTCCTTTTTGACCATGTAATTGGGCCAAGTTCACTACCACCTACTTGCATTAATCTGGCCCAAGTTGAGTAGAAGAATAAGGAGAAAATGGACAGTCAAGGCCCAATAGTCTTAAGTCCAAAAAAGCCCAAGTTAAAAGGCCAAGTAGGTGGGTCACCTACTTGACAATATATGGCCCAAAATTGGCCATTACACCTCCCTTTTAAAGGGATATAGATCAGATCTTTTGCTCCATTTTTAACTTGCAAAATTTTCAGATTTCTTAAGTTTCTCTCTTGGTCTCTCTTGGCTTCAATCAGCAGCCCTAAAGCACCTTGGGGTTCTTGAGTATTGTTCCCCTTTTCAAGTAAAAGTTTGAAGGAGAGTTTCAGTTCTTTAAGTACAAGTTTAGAGGATAAATTTCCAGAAACTAAGGTAAGACTACTGCCCATTCTTGCCTCTCTTTAAATACAGGTTTGGGGTGGAGAATTTTGTAGAAATTTATCAAGAACTAATGGGTGGTGATAAACTCTTGAGTCAATATTGTCCTATTATGCTGAAAGATTGTTAGGGATTGATAGTGGCTGCCTTATGTATATTGTTATTGGGGCCAGTTTGGGTATCTTGGCGAAGGATGTATGAAGTTGTATTAATGTATAGAAGAAGGGTGTGGTGGTTTACCGTTTGTGTAAGGGTTTTATGGGCCTACTTTCCGTCAAGTGTTTAGCTACTATTTTTTTATGGCCTTAATATGATTAGCAGCTTAATCATGACTTATATTGTAGATTAGCACCCAAGAAGGGAGGATGAATCGTAACAGTTGTATTGGTCAGAAAATAAGGTATGTATGGCTATTCGATTCCATATTCCTTGGCATGAAATCTGATACTTGTGATTAATATCAATAAGTGAATTTCCTAAGTTCTATTCCTAGTAAAGGAAACAAATTGGCAGCGTACGATCTCCAAATAGCTAAAAATATTCCCCCCTCTCCTTAGTGTATATAATTACTTCATTATATGTTCAATACTCTACAGTCAGTTGAAGTCAATTGTATCATTTAAGCTCACAAGTAATGAATTGATGTTACATAGCTCCCTATCTCATTGTTATTGTCTTGAAGTATTATTTTCATGTCTTCCACTACTGGTCCGTATTTCCAAATCTAAAAAATGATTATGACCACCAAAACAACAATCTCAAAGATTAAAGAATCTAAGTGAAGCAATTTGTATAATTATGGGTGGCAGCTGAGGGGAGAAAGCCTAGCATGGGCTGATCCCAATTGGTATAAAAGGGTGGCAGCTCAGGGGCGAAAGCCTAGCATGGGCCGATCCCAATTTGTGTGATTTTGGAGACCGCATCCCAGGGGTTAAAATGCCTAGCATGGGTCATCCTCTTCTATCACTGATCAACTGGTCATTCGTATCACATGCCTTATAAATATCATAACACATAGAAAGGTACAGACAAGAATGTAACATACATGATCCCACAAGAGTTAACAAAGGTGGTCTTCTGTTCTGATTTATGCACACATATTTTGATACTTGGTTTCATTCGAACTCTTATTTTATATATGTTATTGCCTTACATATTCAGTACATTTTTTTGTACTGACGTCCCTCGCGAGGGGTTACTGCATTTCATGTTGCAGGCACAGGTACTCCAGCTAGTAGACCTCCTCAATAGGAGCATACGACACTCAGCTACTTTTGGTGAGCTCCAGGTTGCTTCGGAGCTTTACTGAGTCCTTGGTAGATTCATTTTGGTATTGTAAGGGTAAGGCGGGGTCTGTCCCGACCTACTCTAAGGTTTTATATCTTTTAGGGGCTTTTTAGACTCATGTATATGGTTCAGTTGAGTCTTAACAAGTTGAGGCCTCAACGACCAAATCTTGTTTATAAGTTTTGGGTCTACTTAAATCGGTTTGTATCGCTGCATCCTATGTGAACTTGTCACAAGATTGTCATAGTTACATGCATAGTAAGCACATGTTACATGTTGGTTCCCTCGGGCCTTTAGGGTATCGGGTGCCTGTCCGTCTTAATGAGATTTGAGGCGTGACAAAAGAGGTATCAGAGTAGGTCATCCTAGGGAGTCTACAAAGCTGTGTTTATGTAGAGTTTTGCTTATGGATGTGTTGTGCACCACATTTATAAACAGGTTGCTATGGGACATGTAGGAGTTGTCTCTTTTCTTTCATTTCTTAGATCGTGCTATGGAACCAATGTTGTAGGTGAATCATACCTAACTTCTAAATTGTTTTATTATAGAGACGATGTCGGTTACAAGAAGGAGTAAAAGTACAGGTAAGCGAGTGGATGTGGCTGCCCAACAAGGGACCAGCCAACCACCACCTAGTCAAGTTGTTCAAGGTGAGTCTCAAGATGAGTCTCTATCGCAGACTTTCCCGACCCCTCCATCTCCAGAAGATTTAAGGAGGGAAGCTGCACCTCAAGAACCCCTTATTAATGCTACCGAGCAAGATTTGAGGAATGCAGTCCAATTATTGACTCGTATAGTTGCTGGCCACGGCCAAAGGCAAGAAGGTCCAGTTGTAGGTACTAGTGGTGTAGATAGAGCAACTAGCACGCGGATACGTGATTTCCTTAATTTTGACCCTCCATCATTCACCGGGTCAGATCCTAATGAAGATCCACAAGACTTTATAGATCAGATCCAATGCACTTTCGATATTATGCATGTACGTGGTAAAGAAGCGCTCGAGCTAGCAGCATATCGATTAAAGGGTGTGGCTATATTGTGGTATGAAGCTTGGAAGCAATCCGGGGGAACAAATGCACCTTCAGCTACATGGAAAGAGTTCGAAAAGGCATTCCTTGACCATTACTTGCCATTGGAGAATTGAGAGGCCCGTGCGGATCAATTCTTAAATCTCCACCAAGGAAGTATTAGCGTGAGAGAGTATAATCTCAAATTTAATTCCTTGGCCAGGTTTGATCCTAATGTAGTAGCTACTATGGGGGATAGAGTTCATTGATATGTGGATAGATTATATTCATATCTGGTTAGAGACTGTACCATTGCTTCGTTGAATAAAGATCATATAGCAAGGATGCAAGCTTTTGCGCAAAAGTTGGAGGATGAAAGGCAAAGAAGAAGGACACAAGAGTCAGAAACAAGGCATTCTAAGAGGGCCAGATCCATGGGGCAGTTTACACAATCCCAAGGTGAGTTTAGGCCTCGGTTCTTTAACAGACCGCCTAGGCCATCATCTTCCTACTCTACAGCTAGTTCCCCACCTCAGTTTCAAGAGTCTAGGGGCAATCAGTTTGGGAAACGAGGTGAAAGCCAAGGTTCACGAACAACGGGGTACCAAGAGCAGGGAAGTATGAGCCAATCAAGACCTCCTCGACAGTCTTGTAAAAAATGTGGAAGAAATCATTTAGGTGCATGTCGGTTTGGGACAAATATTTGTTTTTGGTGTGGTACCCCAGGTCATATGATGAGAAATTGCCCTCATAGGGGTGTGGGTGGTGTGGCACAACCTACTAGATCAGTTGTTGCATCCTCATCATCAGCACCTTCTTTAGGTAGGGGATAGATGCCTACTTGTCGTGGTAGAGGAGCTAGGCGAGAAGCTAGTTCTAGTGGAGTTCAGAATAGCACATATGATCTCGGGGATCGACAAAATTTGGAAGCCTCGCAGGATGTGGTTACAGGTACATTGTCCATCCTTTCACATATTGTATATGTATTAATTGATGCGGGGTCTACACTATCATATGTTACTCCATTGATTGCTGAAAAGTTCAAAAGAATTCCAGAATTATTAGTGAAGCCATTTGAAGTGTCTACATCGATTGGTGAGTCTATTAAAGCAAGAAGGGTTTATCGTAATTGCATTGTAAATATTTGTGATCGTGATACATTGGCTGACCTTGTTGAGCTAGAAATGGTGAATTTTGATGTTATAATGGGTATGTATTGGTTAGCTTCTTGTTATGCCACGGTTGATTGTCGAACTAAGATGCTGCATTTCCATTTTCCAAAAGAGGCCATCCTTGAATGGAAAGGTAATATTGGGACACCAAGAGGTAAATTTATTTCTTATCTTCAGGCAAAGAAAATGATGTCCAAAGGATACATATGTCATCTAGTGAGAGTGAAAAATATAGATGTGGAGCCACCAACTCTTCAATCCATTCCAGTGGTAAATGAATTTCCCGATGTATTTCCTGAAGATCTTCCGGGTTTGCCTCCAGAACGAGAAGTAGAGTTTGGTATTGATGTGATTCCATATACTCATCCTATATCCATCCCTCCATATAGAATGGCTCTGGCAAAATTACGGGAGTTGAAGGAGCAATTAAAAGACTTATTAGAAAAAGGATTCATAAGGCCTAGTATGTCCCCATTGGGAGCACCAGTTTTATTTGTACGCAAGAAAGATGGCTCGTTAAGAATGTGTATCGACTACCGGCAGTTGAATATGGTAACGATTAAGAACAAATATCCCCTCCCTAGAATTGATGATTTGTTTGATCAGTTACAAGGTGCTAGGTGTTTTTCAAAAATCAACCCGAGGTCGGGTTAACACCAAGTGAGGGTCAAAGACATAGATATACCCAAGACAGCTTTCCGAACACGGTATGGTCATTTTGAGTTTTTAATCTTGTCATTCGGGCAAACGAATGCACCAGCAGTTTTTATGGATTTGATGAATAGGGTGTTCAAGACATTTTTAGATGTGTTCGTGATAGTATTCATAGATGACATTTTGGTGTATTCAAGATCGGAAGAGGACCATGCTAATCACCTGTGGCAGGTTTTACAAATTGTTCGTGATCGTAAGTTGTTTGGAAATTTATTTGAATGTGAGTTCTGGTTAAAATCTGTGGCATTCTTAGGACATATTGTATCCAATGAAGGAATAAGGGTTGATAACCAGAAGATAGAAGCCATGCAAAACTGGCCAAGACATACAACTCCTACTGAGATCCATAGTTTCCTTGGATTGGTAGGTTATTACAGAAGGTTCGTTGGATTCCCTTCCATTGCTGCACCCTTAACAAAGCTAACACACAAAGAAACCAATTTTTAGTGGAGTGATGAATGTGCAAGAAGCTTCCTAGAGCTGAGGAATAAATTAACTTCTACACCTGTATTGGTACTTCCAGAAGGAACAGAAGGGTATGCAATGTATTGTGATGCTTCGGGAGTGGGCCTAGGATGTGTATTGATGCAGCATGGTAAAGTAATAGCTTATGGCTCAAGGCAGCTGCGACCACATGAGAAAAATTATCCAACTCATGATCTAGAGTTAGCATCAATTGTATTTACTTTGAAGATATGGCGCCACTACTTGTATGGAGTTCATGTTGACATATACACTGATCACAAGAGTTTGCAAATATATCTTTAAGCAAAAGGACCTAAATTTGAGGCAGCGAAGATGGCTGGAGCTATTAAAAGATTATGATATTGATATCTTGTATTATCCCGGGAAAGAAAATGTAGTAGCTGATGCGTTAAGTCGTAAAATAATGGCAAGGACTTATGGGCAGTATGTGGCAAGACAAGGAATAACTAAGGATCTATGTCAACTATCTAGCTTGGGGGTTCGCCTTCTTGAATCTCTAGACAAATGGGTTATTGTGCAAAATGCCGCAGAATCCTCATTAGTAGTGGAAGTGAAAGAGAAGGAGTACACTGATCCTATTCTATTAAAGCTTAAGGAGAATGTACAATAGGGTATGACAAAGGCATTTGAGCTTACGCAAGAGGGAGTACTTCGATGTCAAAACAGATTGTGTGTACCTAATGTAGACGAATTAAGAAAGAGGATTATGATGGAAGCGCATCATTCGAGATATTCTGTCCATCCGGGGTCAACTAAAATGTATCATGACTTGAAAGAAATGTATTGGTGGGGGGACATGGAGAAGAATATTGCGGAATTCGTGGCTCAATGTCCAAATTGTCAACAAGTAAAAGTAGAGCACCAAAAGCCCGGATCGGCGCACTTTTTGCCGGTCAAGACTACTGATACAGTTGAAGAATATGCGAGGTTGTATATTAAAAAGATAGTTCGTCTACATGGAGTGCCAATCTCTATTATATCGAATAGGGGAGCTCAATTCACTGCAAATTTTTGGAAGTCATTTCAGAAGAGTTTAGGAACACAAGTGAATTTAAGTACAACCTTTCATCCTCAAACAGACGGTCAGGCAGAGTGTACAATTCAAACACTTGAGGATATGCTGCGAGCTTGTATATTGGACTTCAAAGGTAGTTGGTATAATCATTTGCCATTGATCAAGTTTGCTTACAACAATAGCTACCATTCAAGTATTAAAATGGCACCTTATGAAGTTTTATATGGTAGAAAATGTAGATCCCCAATTGGCTGGTTCGAAACAGGTGAAACTGCCTTATTTGGGCCAGATCTTGTTCATCAAGCTATGGAAAAAGTTAAGGTGATACAACAGCGACTAACAACTTCTCAAAGTCGACACAAATCATATGCGGATGTTAGAAGAAGAGGACTAGAGTTTTCCATAGGGGATTGGGTGTTCTTGAAGGTGTCTCCAATGAAAGGGGTAATAAAATTTGGTAAAAAGGGGAAGTTGAGTCCCCGCTGTATAGGACAATATAAGATTATTCGAAGAGTTGGCCAAGTAGCCTATGAGTTAGAGCTACCACAAGAGCTTTCATCAGTTCATCCGGTGTTTCATGTCTCGATGCTTCATAAATACATAGGTGACAAAGCTCGTATTACTCCTACTGAACATGTACAAGTTATGGGAGATCTCACTTATGAAGAAGTACCCATTGATATTATGGATCGACAAGTTAGGAAGTTAAGAAATAAAGAAGTAGCTTATGTAAAAGTATTATGGAGGAACCAACAAGTAGAAGATGTTACATGGGAAGCGGAAGAAGCAATGAAATTGAAGTAGCCTCATCCCTTTCAGATCCATGAGAAAGATGAAAATGCTTAGTCTAGACGCTGACAAGTAAGTATAAGTCTATATGCATTATGTGATTAATAGTAGCACTAACTTAGGCTTGAACTTGTTCGGGCTGGATAACCAGGCTAACATTCGAGGACGAATATTTTTAAGGGGGAAGGATGTAACAACTTGTATTATGCGTATGCTAGTTCTATTCATGTGATACTTGACATAGCCTTATAGTATAGGTGAGGGACAGTGCTTCTCATATGATTAGCATTGTTTTAAACTAGCTCGGAAGGTGAGGTAACACCTTGCACGTTTCAGCATGTGTACTGCAAGTTAACTCTGACGGAAGTAGTTAAACTAGATATAGTAAGGGGTAATTGAGCTTAAAGTTGAAAGTTAAGTGCTAAGTTGAAGAAAAAGGGATTAATATTTAGAAAATGGAATAAAATAATTGAGCTGCTTGCTTGACTTAATTAAGCTAGTAGGTGACAAGTAGGAGTATCACCTACTTTGACTTATTGACCAGCCCAAAGGACCAAGTAGGTGCATCACCTACTAAGACTCTTTTTTGACCATGTAATTAGGCCAAGTTCACTACCACCTACTTGCATTAATCTGGCCCAAGTTGAGTAGAAGAATAAGGAGAAAATGGACAGTCAAGGCCCAATAGTCTTAAGTCCAAAAAGGCCCAAGTTAAAAGGCCAAGTAGGTGGGTCACCTACTTGACAGTATATGGCCCAAAATTGGCCAAGAAAGTTGGCCATTACACCTCCCTTTTAAAGGGATATAGATCAGATCTTTTGCTCCATTTTTAACTTGCAAAATTTTCAGATTTCTTAAGTTTCTCTCTAGGTCTCTCTTGGCTTCAATCAGCAGCCCTAAAGCACCTTGGGGTTCTTGAGTATTGTCCCCCTTTTCAAGTAAAAGTTTGAAGGAGAGTTTCAGTTCTTTAAGTACAAGTTTAGAGGATAAATTTCCAGAAACTAAGGTAAGACTAATGCCCATTCTTGCCTCTCTTTAAATACAGGTTTGGGGTGGAGAATTTTGTAGAAATTTATCAAGAACTAATGGATGGTGATAAATTTTTGAGTCAATATTGTCCTATTATGATGAAAGATTGTTGGGATTGATAGTGGCTTCCTTATGTATATTGTTGTTGGGGGCAGTTTGGGTATCTTGGCAAAGGATGTATGAAGTTGTATTAATGTATAGAAGAAGGGTGTGGTGGTTCACCGTTTGTGTAAGGGTTTTTATGGGCCTACTTTCCGTCAAGTGTTTAGCTATTGTTTTTTTAGGCCTTAATGTTATTAGCTACTAACATCAGCTTAATCATGACTTATATTGTAGATTAGCACCCAAGAAGGGAGGTTGAATCGTGACAGTTGTATTGGTCAGAAAATAAGGTATGTAGGGCTCTTCGATTCCATATTCCTTATATTCCTTGGCATGAAATCTGATACTTCCGATTAATATCAATAAGTGAATTTCCTAAGTTCTATTTCTAGTAAAGGAAACATAGTGGAAGCGTACGATCTCCAAATATCTAACAATATTCCCCCCTCTCCTTAGTGTATATAATTACTTCATTATATGTTCAGTACTCTACAATCAGTTGAAGTCAATTGTATCATTTAAGCTCACAAGTAATGCATTGATGTTACATAGCTCCTTATGTCATTGTTACTGTCTTGAAGTATTATTTTCATGTCTTCTACTACTGGTCCGTATTTCCAAATCTAAAAAATGATTATGACCACCAAAACAACAATCTCAAAGTTTAAAGAATCTAAGTGAAGCAATTTGTATAATTATGGGTGGCAGCTGAGGGGCGAAAGCCTAGCATGGGCCGATCCCAATTGGTATAGAAGGGTTGCAGCTCATGGGCGAAAGCCTAGCATGGGCCGATCCCAATTTGTGTAATTTTGAGGACCGCGGGTTAAAATGCCTAGCATGGTGTAACGACTCAGAAAATGATAGAGTGAAACTAGAGCCTCATATGTGAGTTTGGAGTCGAGAACTTAATGAAATGATTATATTTGAAATGACCCAAAAAGTTCTTAAAAATGTGCTTCGGAAGTTACCGGAAATTGTGTTTAGATCGGATTGTATTGTTGATTTATATGGTTTTCTATATCTATTTATGATTAATTGTTGGTATATGGATGAATTGAGGATTGTGGCCTTATGGGCAAGTTATGGGTGAATCACCTTGTGGTGATAG
>JAJOOS010011645.1:0-13177 GCA_029582725.1 Solanum chiquidenum | reverse complement strand
GTCATGATTAGTTTTGAGGAATGTTGAAAGGTTTGATGAATGAGGCGTTTTAGGAATGTTTTGATGGGTTGAGTGAGTAGACTTCTCTAAGAAGGGTAGAAGTATAATTCACCTCGGTTTAGAATCATCTTGTGTGATGAGTGTGAGCATTTAGTGATGTACATGAGTTAGGCTTGCATAATAATCTCACCTTAAGAGGTGTAGTGAGGTTGAGGAGTTTAGAGCCGGTGTGGTAGACTCATATGAGACCTTGAGTGGTGTTGGTAAGGTTGTTTGACAACAAGAGTTTCTTAATGAGGACCTTCCTAGTTTAAAAGCACCGGTATGTTGATGGTTTCTTGTAAGTTGTGAATGTCTTGATTAAGGTTCCTATGTTGTTTTCATGTTAGCCTTAGTTGGGTTTACTCCTAAGTGGGGGATAGTATGTTGAATTGTTAGGTTGTTGAGAATTCCGATATCCTTATCTCTTTCCTTCTATTCTTATTCAAACTTGAGACCAAGAGATCCTTGTAGCTTGTTTCGAGTTTTGGAGTCATATGTGAATATGTGTTTCCATGGTCTCCTTATGATATGCATGTTCTAGTGGCATTCTTGATTATATGAGAAAATGAGTTTTCATGAAGTATGTTCCTCATGTTGATATGCATTGAGTATGAGTTGTCTATATGCTTCATGAGGTTAAATGTTGAACATGCCTAAATGTGGTTTTATGAAGAAATTGCATAATGTGCTTAATGATGTTGTTATGAGCATGATATGAGTTGGAGAAGGTAATTCTTCCAATATAATGAGAAATGTTGAAGTTACGATGCATAATAAGTTTGTAGATGTAGTTCCTACATTCTTGAGTTGCAAGGAGTATGTTTGAAATGGAGTTGAGGTTTCCTCCTATTTTTGTGCATTATTTATGATGTTGCATGCATGATGGGTTGCTAGTCTTGAGTCGTCGTTAACCCCCTTAATGTGTTTAAAGTGTCATTCGAGGGTGAATGTTCCTAAGTGAGGGATAATGTAATGACCCGTAAAATGAAGACGTGAAATAAGAGCCTAATTAGTGAGTGTTTGAGTTGTTGTGGGGTTTCATGTGGTAGAATATTGTCCCAAGCTATGGTTGAGGAATTTAGGTGTTAAACTTCAAGGTATGACTCCCCAAAGACCACCCTAGGGGTCCTTGAGGAGGACCCTTAGCCTAACCCCAAGGCTGCCCCAAAAGAGAAAAGTTGCCAAAATGAGGATGACCTACGGAAGGGGTCCGCACCCCGTTGGTCCATCCACATCCCGTAGGTCCATCCATGACCCGTGGATGGCCTCCGTAGGTCCATCCATGACCCGTGGATGGCCTCCGTAGGTCAATGTACCCAAAACCAAGCCACAAACACAAACCACGGCTGACCAAGATGGAGCGTGACCCAATCCACGGTGTGTGGTTTGGTGTCGTGAGTCCCCACCTGTGTTACTGGTTTGGTTCGGCCAAGGTGAGGGCCTTTTGGTAAATTCATTTTAAGTTGAGTTAAGTTGGGGGACGGTTATTTTGGGTTAATTATGGTATTTTAACAGTATTAAAAGTATTAAACTCTATTTTCCAATTCATTATTTCAAAACCCAAATTAGAAACCTCTCCTCCCCTCCAAAAGTTAACTTTCTAGAAACCTCCATTGGAGGTGAAGACTTCAAGTTTCCAAGGTCAAGACTTCAAGTTTTTCAAGGGATTTTCGTGGGATTCTTCCATAAAAGGTATGGTAGTCATCATCATTGACTTAGATTCTTTCAAGAAGCCAATTGCTAAGTGATTTCAAATCTCCAATGTTTCCCCTAAAACCGTAGTTTTCAATCTATGCATGGGTTCGATTCTAAACGTTTTCTAAAGGCTTTATTGCATTGAATTGTGAATGAATTGTGGATTTAAAGGTGAATTAAGATGATTTCTTCCTAGAACCCATGTTTTTACCCAAATTCCTAAATTGTGATTTGTGAGTGGGAATTGATTGATTATGGAAGTATGTTGAATTGTTGATGTTTATATTGAATTAAGTGAGTGAATCATGTCAATTTACTATTCTATTGTATTAGTTTGGATTTATGGGTTGATGTTGGTTCATATCCCTAAGGGGTAATTTCATGAAGGATTATGTATGATTATGATGTGAAGTATATGTGTGTGATCTCAATAAAAGTGTTATGATCATGTTTAGAATGTAATTGTGTTATGATTGAATGTTATTTCTTTATTAACACTCATGAATGTTGATGATAGAATATGAAGAATTTCTTCAATGTATTGTTGGATTAGGCTTAAGGCATCCTTTTTCTTGTATTGATGAATGTGTATTTGACTTAATGAATATGAATCGATAGGCTTATGGCATTCCTTGCATAAATGATCTAATGTAATGACGACTGTCGAATCGATAGGCTTATGGCATTCCTTTTCTAATGAGTCAATGAGCTAATGTACCTTAAATCGATAGGCTTATTCCTTTCATGTGTATACTAAATGTAATGATGAACCATGAATCGATAGGATTATGGCGTTCTTTTTTCAAGGATTGAAATGAGCTACCCTAATAATGAACCATGAATCGATAGGCTTATGACATTCCTTTCATGTGTAATAATGTACTTTGGATACATAAATAAAATATAAAGAAAGCATGTCCAAATACATAAAAATCTCTCTAGGCGCAATTTAGATGGGCTGCTAATGTGCACCAAATAGGGAATTTCCCTGGGAAAGCAACAAAGCTCCGAGAAGAATGTGGTGGCTAGTGAATCACTGTTTATGCCTGAGTTTAGTAGGGATCAACAACGGTCTACAATCACTTTTGGTTGTTACCTACCAGCTAGGTTTGAATCTATTGAAGAAGATAAGGAAGAGCTGCAGTTTGATTCGGTTTCACAAAAGTCAATCTAGCTAGAGGCCTATGGTGGAACTACGATGAACTCACAACCAGCGATGATGAGGCTTCAATTTTTAGGGGTAGAAATTTCTGGCCCAGATCTGAAGTCGACGACGACTCTGGAACATGTTGAGAGATTGGAAACAAGAAGGTGCAAAGGGGGAAATCACTTGAATATATACCTCCGAGCTTGCAAAATGGGAAGAAATGTGTAACGTCTGTAGAAGATGACTTGAATGAAATTGCAAGCTATTGGAAGTCTGCATTGATTGGGTTTATTATAGGTGATACTCCATACATGAAATCCATTGAGAATTTTATCCGAGCTAACTGGAAAAAGTGCAATATGCCTCAGATTCTGCTCCATGACGAGGGTTACTTTGTGTTCTGGTTTGATACTGAAGAGGAATGTGAACATATCCTTCATGAGGGTCCATACGCATTCCAAAATAAACCATTCATTCTATAAAAATGGGAATTGAACTTTGAATTTAATCGTGATTGTATCACCACAACTCCTTTGTGGGTAACTTTACCTGGGTTACCGGTGGGATACTGGTCAAAGGGTGCTCTAAGTAAGGTCACTAGTGCGATTGGAAAACCTCTTCATACGGTTAATTTTACAGCTGATATGACATGGATTTCTTATGCGAGGGTTTTGGTGGAGGTCGATGTGGCTCAACCTTTGCTAGACAACATTGATATCTTGACCCCCTATGGGGAATTTCAACAATCAGTGGTGTATGATTGGCGTCCTAAGTTCTGCTCCAGCTGTATGAAGTTTGGACATGATCTTTCGCAGTGCTAGAACAAGACTAATGGTGGTGTGATTGAAGAGGAATTTTAGGAAAAGAAAAGATGAAAAAGAAGGAACAGGAGGAGACCTAAGCCCCCTCTGTGGAAAGTAAGGCAGGATCAAGCTACTAACGATAAGAATAGGGTGGTTCAGACTATAATTCCATCGATAGAAGAGACAAAAAATGAGGATGAGTCTAAGGAACCTGAACCAAAGGAAACATCTGGTTGCTTGATATGATCGAATATCCCAGTCCTTAATAGCTTTCAAAGCCTTGCCATGGAGGAATCCACAAGCACAGGCGACCCCATGGGTCTTCACCCACCATGAGATTAGTTATGTGGAATGTTCTGGGGCTGAATCAACCATTCAAAAAGAAAGAGGTTAGGCTCTTTCTTATTAATAATAAGGTGGACGTGACATGACTCATTGAAACTAGAGTAAAAGAGAAGAAGGCTCAAAACATTATAAATAAATTGGGTACTGACCGGAAACATTGCTGCAACTATCCATTGGGAAGGAATGGTAGAATTTGGTTACTTTGGAGGAATTCAGCTCAAATACAAGTGGAGAAGCTAAGTGAGCAATTCATCCATTGCTCTCTCAGTCATAGTGCTAGTGATTTTAAGAGTAAACTCACAGTTGTGTATGCCAAGAATGACAGTCCTACCAGAGCTCAACTTTGGTTACAACTGATTGGGATGGGCAGACTAATTCAAGAGTGCTGGTAGCGGGAGACTTTAGCAATGTTCTATCATCAGGAGATAGGTTGGGTTACCCTGTGTTGCCAGGTGAAACTCAAGACTCCCAAGACTCCATAGACACGTTGGAGCTTACAACACTAAAAGCCACAGGGTGTCATTGTACGTTTTGTAATAAATAGCAGGGTAATAATAGAGTTTACTCAAAAATAGATTGAGCGTTTGGTAACCTCCCCTGGATGAAAACTCATGGTCATGTGGAGGCTGATTACCTCGGAGCTGGTATTTTTGATCATTCCCCTATTCTGATACAAGTGTGCCCTCCTCCTTATTCAAATTCTAAGCCATTCAGGTTGTTCAAAACAGTGCTAAATCATCCAGTTTTTGGTAGGCTAGTTGACGAAAGTTGGCAGAAGCAGACTCGAGGGACAACAGTGGTACGATTGTGGCAAAAACTGAAATATGTGAAGTTAGGATTAAAGAATTTGAATTCCTACATGGCATCTTTTGGTAAAAAATTGATACAGGCAAGACATGAGTTAGAAATTAGTCAGAGCAGCTTAGTTATAAATCCTTTGTGTCCAAGACTAATAGAAAATGAGAAACAACTTCTAGAAGAAATCTGGAAATGGAGTGATGTCGAGACTCTAGTCTTGCAACAAAAATCTAGAGCAAACTGGATAAAAAGTGGAGATGCTAATACAAAGTTTTTTCATGCTCAGGTGAAGATCAGGGGGAGAGCAAAAACTCCATTACTTCAGTTTATGATAATACAGGTACAAAAGTGCAGGACCCTCAAATGGTGGAAGCTGAATTTATTAGATTTTATTCAGAACTAATGGGAGCAAGAGCTAAAAATCTACCATGTCCTAATGTAGGCTAGTGGTCCCTGTAACTGAAGAACAGATCATGCTTGCCATCAAGAGTATGCCGACTGATAAGTCTCGAAGGATAGATGGATTTCCAATTGAGTTTTTTGTGAAGAACTGGACAGTTGTAAAACTAGATATGGTTCAAGCTATCCAAGAATTCTTTCATACGGGTAAAATGCTTAGAGCCTTTAGTTGTACAACAATTACTCTTATCCCTAAAGTCCCTAATCTTGCCTAGGTAAAAGACTACATGCCTATAGCTTGTTGCACCACATTCTATAAGATCATTACAAAAATCTTAACGAACATAATGAAGCTAGTGGTTGATCATGTTGTTAGACCTGCATAGTCTGCTTTCATCGAGGGGAGGAGTATTATTGATAATGTACTGATTAGTCTTGAAATCCTAAAGTGGTACACTAGGAAAGGTCTATCTACTCGATGTGTTATAAAGGTAGACCTAAGGAAAGCTTATGATTCCATTGAATGGTGCTTCTTAGAATCAATCATGGCAGAGTTGGGATTTCCTTACTTATTCATAAAGTGGGCGATGGCTTGCATTACTTCAGTATCATACTCATTACTGTTGTTTGGAGGACTCACAACACCTTTTGAGAGTAAGAAAGGCATTAGATAAGGGGACCCTATGTCTCCTTACCTTTTTGTGTTTGCTATGGAATACCTCCAAAGGGAACTCTATCAATTGGATAAAAGCATTGGTTTCCAGTATCATCCGAGGTGTAAAAGGTTGCGGATCACTCATGCTTATTTTGTAGATGACTTTTTGCTCTTTTGTAAAGCTGAGGTGAAGTCTATTCAGATGCTACATGATGCTTTCATAAGATTTTCTAAAGCTTCAGGGCTGCAGGCCAACACAGAAAAAAGTTGTATATATATGACTCGGGTAAAACCTAGGGTGAAACAGGAAATTCTTAGTCAGCTTGGCTATCAAGAAGGTGAGCTACCATTTAAATATTTGGGGGTTCCACTATCTTCAAAGAAACTAACTGTGGTACAATGTTTACCAATAGTTGAAAAGATAACTACGAGAATCAGGTATTGGTCAGCTAAATTGTTGTCCTACGCTGGAAGGACTCAATTAATTAGATCAGGTATTTTTGGCATTCAAACATATTGGGGATAAATTTTTCTGTTGCCTAAAAGAATTTTGAAGATGATAGAGAGTATTTGTAGAACCTACTTATGGACAGGTAATACTCTGAATTCCAAGAAGGCCTTAATATCTTGGGCAAAGTTATGTAATCCTAAAGTTTCAGGAGGCCAGAACATAATAAATATGGCACTTTGGAATCAAGAAACTATGAAGGATTTGTAGGATAAGGGTTTCATCCGACTGAGTATCTCTTCATGGGGTGCTCCACTTTTGTTTGTTTATAAAAAGGATGGTTCACTCCGAATGTGTATTAATTATCGTCAGTTGAATAAGGTGACCATTAAGAATAAGTATATGATCTTAGGTGTATTTATGCGCCTAATAACTAATTTACCCCATATATCTAGCAAAGTTCAAGAGAAAATTTCTCTTTTGAATTACATATTTAGAGTCAATATAGTGTGTTTCCTCTAACCAAGATGATTAGGTGTCTGTAGGGTGATAAGAAAATGAGCTAAAAAAATGAAAGCATCCAAGATATTGGAAAATAGAAGTCAAAGTTTCTAAAGAGAAATGACCTAGAAGCTGGAAAAATGCACTGTGAAGGAGCACCTCCACGCCGCAGAGCTGGAGCCAGAATGTGGAAAACGAATTTCACATAACAGTGGAATGCGTGATGGAAGCGCTTTACGGAGTTGGCTCTAGCTATTCGAAATGTTCAGCGAGGGAATAGGTACGCGTCGCGGACCTGGACTCCATATTTGCATCACGTGTTTTAATTCAAACTATAAATAGTCCAGCTGTATTACTTTATCATTATTCATTTTTTGAAAAAATGGGAGAACAGGATTTGCGCGATTTTGCTGACTATCTTTAGGGCTTTTCTTCTACTCTTTCATTTTGGTAAACACTTTTATGATCCTTAAACATTATTTGATGATGATCCATACTATGAGTAGCTAAATTCCCTTATTCTAGGGATGTAGCTATGATTAATGGCATAATAGTATTTATTTCTAGCATGAGATGGGTTTTCTTACGATTTATGCTTGCATTCTTGGTTAACTATTTTGATGATTGATCAACATTAAAATAAACTCATTGTCCGCTCTTGAACTCGGAAGACGAATAAAGGGACAAACCAAGGAATGTGAGAAACATGTTCATTCTAGGGTAAAACTTAGAGTGTTTTGTATATAGGATAGGATTATACCTATATGCCTCGTTTGGTTAATGTACAAGATGATAGCTTAATGCTCCGCTATTGGTTCATGCCTATCCCCGCTCAACGATGTAGTTAGGCTGTCAATGGTGGTAGGAGATTAGAGGTCGGGAGACCATGATCGTAAATTCAACCTTGTGAATCAGTAATGAGTTTAACCTGTCGAATGCTAGGATAAGTTATTATTATGTTTGAAATTGGTGCATGCTACAACCCTGTAATATTTCACAAATTGTGAAATCCCTTTTTTTTAACTGATTTAATTGTTAGTAATTAATATTTATAACTGTTTAACTTAGTTGATACAAAAAAAATTCCTGAAATCGTCTGTCGCATAAGTAAATTTATTTTAGTTACAATAAAGTTAGTATTTGTTGATTTGAAGTCCTTTCGGTTCGATAATCCGGCTCGAAAGAGTAACTGTAGTACTTGAGTAACCACGTACACCTGCGTGTGTTTCTGGACGCAACAATATCCTTTTCCAAGGATAGATAAATTGTTTGACCAACTCCAATGTGCAAGTTACTTCTCTAAGATCAACATTAGATCGAGTTATCACCAATTGAGGGTGAAGAATGAAGATATTACGAAAATGGCTTTTGAAACCTGATATGGTCATTACAACTTTTTGGTGATGTCATTTGGATTGACTAATTCTCCGACGACATTTATGGATTTAATGAATAGGGTGTCTAGACAATACCTTGACATGTTTGTGTTTGTGTTCATTGATGATATTTTTGTCTACTCAAGGAGTGAAAATGAGCATATTGGTCATTTGAGGATTGTGTTTCAAATCCTTAAGGAACAACAACTCTTTGTAAAGTTTAGCAAATGTGAGTTTTCGCTATGGTCCGTAGCTTTCCTTGGTCACATTATTTCAAGCAAGGGTATAGAGGTAGATCCTAAGAAGACGGATGCGGTCAAGGGTTGGCCTAGACCTCTATCACCTTCGGACATTGGAAGTTTCTTGGGTTTGGGCGGTTATTATCGATGATTCGTTGAGGGGTTTTCTTCTATTGCCTCTCCATTGATGACTTTGACTCAAAAGAAGGCTAAGTTTATATGGTCCGAATTATGTGAGAAAAGTTTGCAAGAGTTGAAAGATAGACTTTCTTCCGCTCTGGTTTTGACGTTACCAGAAGGGACAGATGGTTTTGTGGCATATTGTGATGCCTCAAGAATTGGGTTGGGATGTGTGCTTATGCAAAAAGGGAAGGTTATTACTATGCTTCAAGGCAACTTAAGGTCCACAAGAAGAATTATCCGACCCATGATCTTGAATTAGCGACGGTGGTTTTTGCCTTAAAGATATGGAGGCACTACTTGTATGGTGTTCATGTAGATGTGTTCACCGACCACAAGAGCTTGCAATACGTGTTTAATTAGAAAGATATGAATCTTTTCCAAAAGAGGTGACTAGAGTTATTGAAAGATTATGATATAAGGGTTCTTTATCACCCCGTCAAGGCGAATGTAAAAACGGATGCTCTTAGTAGGTTGTCTATGGGTAGTGTTGCTCACATTGATGACTATAAGAAGGAATTGGTATGAGATGTACATAGATTGGCCCGTTTGGGTGTTCGGTTGATAGACTCTACCAAGGGTGGTGTATGGTTCATAATGGTTCTGAATCGTCTTTTGTGAGTGATGTGAAAGCTAAACAATGTCTTGATCCGAATTTGGTAGAATTGAAGGAAGCGGTGCTCAAGAATTCCATTAAGGTTTTCTCCCAAGGGGGAGATGGTGTACTTAGATACCAAGGTTGATTATGTGTTTTAAATATTGATGACTTGAGGGAACAAATCTTGACAGAAGCCCATAGTTCTCGGTATTCCATTCACCCGGGAGCCACCAAGATGTACCGTGATTTATGGGAGATCTATTAGAGGAATGGGATGAAGAAGGATATTGCAGGATTTGTGGCTAAGTGTCCAAATTGCCAACAAGTGAAAGTTGAGCATCAGAAATCGGAAGGTTTATCCCAAGACATTAGCATTCTTACTTGGAAAGGAAGATTTGAATATGCACTTTATAGTAGGGTTGCCTCGTACTCAGTGACAATATGATTCAATTTGGGTCATAGTAGACCGAATGACGAAATCGGCCCATTTCATCCCCGTCAAAGTTTCTTATGTGGCGGAAGACTATGCTAAGTTATATTTGAGGGAAATGGTAAGGTTGCATGGTGTGCCCTTGTCCATTATCTCTGATAGTTTACTTCTCAGATTTGGAAGTCATTCCAAAAGGGTCTTGGCACTAAAGTGAAGCTTAGCAAGATTTTCACCCACAAACCGATGGGCAAGCGGAGCGAACGATCCAAACTTTAGAGGATATGTTGAGAGCATCAAGGGAAATTGGGATGATCACTTGCCATTGATAGAGTTTGCCTATAATAATAGCTACCATTTTAGTATTGGTATGAACCCCTTTGAAGCTCTTTATGGTAGGAGGTGTAGATCTCCTATAGGGTGGCTTGAAGTGGGTAAAGTTGCCTTTATAGGACCCGAATTAGTTCATGAAGCTATGGAGAAAGTCTGGCTTATTAGAGAGAGGTTGAGAACAGCTTAAAGCCGACAAAAGTCCTATGCCAATGTTAGAAAAAGAGACCTTGAGTTTGCGGTTAGTGATTGGGTCTACTTGAAAATCTCACCCATGAAGGGTGTGATAAAATTTGGGAAGAAAGGGAAACTTAGTCCCCGATACATAGGACTGTATAAAACTTTGAGATGTGTTGGTAAGATTGCTTATGAACTAGATTTGCCGAATGATTTGGCAACGATCCATCCGGTGTTCCATGTATCTATGCTTAAGAAGTGTGTTGGAGATCCGACATCTATAGTTCCCCTAGAAGACTTGGGGGTTGATGAAAGTCTCTCTTATGAAGAGGTACCGGCTGAGATCTTAGACCGACAAGTAAGAAGTTGAGAAATAAGATAGTTGCTTCTGTGAAGGTATTGTGGAGGAATCATTTAGTTGAGGGTGCTACTTGGGAAGCCGATGACGATATGAAATCCTGATATCCTCATCTTTTTCCTTCTACTCTAGCTTAAGGTAATGAGTTTCATCATGATTTACTCCTTGTTTGAAGTCATGTGTGTTTTAGATGTTCCTATGATTTCCTTATGTTATGCATATTCATGAAAACTTGTGTTTTGAAAGAAAATGAGTTTATATGATTGATTTTCCTCATGTTGTAGTGCATTGAATATGAGTTACCTATAGACTTCATGAGATGAATTGATGAACATGTTTAGATATGCTTTTTGAGATTGAATTGCATATGAGCTCCATGAGATTGTGTTGAGAACTGTTTTAGCTTGGAGAAGGTAGTTCCTCCTTGTAAATGAGTAATGATGAAAATTCATGCATATTGGGTTGGTAGATGTAGTTTCTACTTCCTTATGATGCATTTGAGTATGTTGAGCTCGGAGTTGATGTTCCTTCTTATTTATGTGCATTGCATGCATAATGGGATAATAGAGTTAGTTTCAACCATCATATGATGTTTTTAGAACGTCTTAGCTTGGAGTCGATTGTTCCTCCTTGGTTGTATGCATTGCATTGTAGGTTGGGTTGTTAGTTCCTCTCCTACACTTTTAGAACTAGTTTGAATCTCATTCGAGGAAGAATAGTCCCAAGGGGGAGATAATGTAACACCCCGTATCCAAAAAAGAGAAAAGGGATTTTTTTGGGAAGTTGCAGGTGCTAGCCACACAGGCCAACCACGACCCGTGGGTAGAACCACAGACCGTGGGTCTGGTCCGTGGACTGGGTACCCAGGTCTGTCCAGAGGTCTAGGAACCACGGCCTGACCAATGGACCATCGGTTATACCATGGTCCGTGGTCCAAGTATCAAGACCCAGGGGTATACCCTAGAAGTAAAATGACGTACTTAACCCCATAGGGGTCTCATACAAGCCCTTAGCATATCATGAACATAAGATAATAGAAAAATAGGGAAAATTTAAAACTTCTTACAATCGAAGTCATTTTCATAAAAGCAAGCGAAAGTCTTTCTATACTTTGTCTCAAACCATCTAATACATCTTTAGAATAAAACTCTTGGGACACAACCCATACAATAGTCTCAAAACATGAAATAAAAACATAAATGAAATGGTGGGTTTTGTCCTCGAAGCTATGAGGACTCACCAAGATCTTCAACTCCTTAGCTCCTTAGAAACCTAGCTTCAAGATAACACTCAAGTCTCCAAACCCTACATTTGATTAGAATGTAGGCAAAGTATGCGTTAGTACAAAATGTACTAAATATGTTAGCTAGCATAATCATAAGAGCATAAGACAAGGGTTAGTCAAAATAAGACATAATCCAAAATCATATGAAACACTTCATGAAACATACACTTTAAGCATAAGAGACAATATCATAATCATAAGCAAAGTCTCCAACATAAGCATTATTTGACTCTTAGTCATCTATACCATAATATAACTAATCTCAAGTAACCTAAAAGCATACTTGTGCAATGCATGGATAGCATCCCATAATACCACCCAAGCTAAGCATCCCTTTTTGGTCATCTTAATCATAGTCCATACACATGGTCAAGTCTTTAAGCTTCTCTACCATAAGGGATTCATACTCCTAAGTAACCTCAAAGCACACTTGTGCAGTGCATGAAAGACATCTCATACTACCCTTCACACTAGGCATAACCTTTAAGTCATCTTAGTCATATTCACCCTCCTTTGGTCTCACTATTGGCTCATGTAGGCAAGGGAACTATCACCTTTAGTCAAACTCATCTTGGAAAGAAACTATAGTAACAACCCAAGCTAAACTACACTATTTAAGAGAACCCTTCATAACTAGCCTCAAGTCATACTTGTGCAATGTATGAATAGCATCACATACTACTATCCACACTAAGTACCCCTTTAGGCTATCATGAATGTTCACTAGTTGGGGAATATTCCCTCTTTTTCTATTTGCCATTAATCATTTAAGGTACTTCTCTATTTATTACTAGACAAGTCACAACACATGAATGAACTCTATCTTTCAATTCAAGGATACCATGGAATAAACCCCTAATAGGCTAGAAGACCATGCTATCATCTTACTAACATAACTATATTAATCTAAGCTAACTACCTTCGAAGACACACTAACACGCAAGTCCAAGCTACTCTAGGAAAGGTACAAGTGTTCCATTCTAGCTACCATGAAATAGTCCTAGACCAACTAAGTCATGCTACCCTTACAAGTACACTATGATACAAATTCATGCTATCCTTAGGAGAGTATGATTCTCAATCCTAAGCTACCCTTAGGAGAGTATAAGTCCTCAATCCTAAGCTACAATGACTAACCCTAACTCAAGCTACCCTTGAAATGCATCTTATAATGTGTCACGCCCCGAGACTACATCCGAGACGCGGACACGGGACCTAGGACCACAAGTGATCCCAAGCTAACCCTGCTGGCATGATCATGAGCATACTAAAGATAATAAACTGATGCGGAAGCTAAATCATAGATAAAATGAAAAAATGGGGAATACCCATATACTATAACTGAGATATATGAAAACTGATGAGTTTAATACA
>JAJOOS010011643.1:0-10866 GCA_029582725.1 Solanum chiquidenum | reverse complement strand
TAATTTGGTAAACATTTCAAAGTCTTTATCAATTTATTAAACTCCGTGCCCGGTCAAATGTTGCCACATAAAATGGGACGGAGGGAGTAACAAGTACAGTGTCCCAAAATATTGCAAGTCCCCGACCATTTAACCACCAAGCCCCAGAACCATTCTTACATCACTAATTTACAGACAGAAGTTATAATTAAGTGATGTTAATCTGTTATATCTACATATATGCTAATTATGTGTCGAACCACATCTAATGTATTGACTAGTTATATGAGTAATGGATGCAAGCAGGGATGTCTAGGCACAAATTCAACCTTAGAAGGTGCCCACTTAATGACAACGGCTAGGATTAAGATGTACCTAAGCTTTAATTTGTACATTGTAGATCTGGAAATTTAAGCCCTGTGGGTGAATGATAAGGTTTGTGACACCTTAAACAATTGGTATGGTCTAACTTTCAGTTTCTCACACCAGAATAATCAACTCCTGATGTTAACTGTTAGTGTGATCTAAGTGAACCATAAATCGCAACCCAATCTAGAAACAATGCCACCAACCCCAGGACACACCAAATTTTCTAGCCCTCCTCACGCCATCCTCTACTAAGAGTAATCACACCAGCTTCGACTGTGGAAACCATTAATAACATTTTGCATATGAAATTGCATTAAGAAGCATGAAAAATAAAATAAAACAAATGTATCTTAGAAGACTACAAAATACTAATTCTACGATTGCTTGAACCAATTACCCACAAAGGCAACCAAAATATTGAAGGAATTAACAAGATAGAAAAATGGCTCAAGCAATCTCAATATTGAACATGTATTGAAAAACACCAATTCCTCAAAATTTAAAACTTCATTCAACAGAACAGTTGAAACTTTGAAGTATGATCATCCGGTTCCAAATTATTCCACATCTCATTTACTAAACTTAAGAAAAAACGAGAACGAAAGAGAAGCATCAATTGCCCCAAAAGTCAGCAGACTTCACCTTGCAGTTTTACAAAATTAGAGCAGTTAGCCTCTTTTGATTCACATCTACCTCAAGATGCAGGTAATTTATTTCAAACACTTCAGCATCATCTGCAGCTGAGCTGTTTCCATTTTCTGGAAAATTTGTTACCTGCCATTGAAATAAACAGTAAAAAGCTAACTGTATAACCACTACACTAGCCTATAATGATCATCAGAAGCCTAACGAGATTCGTTGTTTAGCTTCTCGCGTGCAATATCTAGGAAAAATGCAGTCATCATAGTCTCATAGTTTGGCATTTTAGCATACCCAGGGAAATAATTGATATCAATAACAAGATATCGATTCCCAACTTTTTCATCTCTAATCATATCAAAGTTAAAGAGATGCAACTTCAAAGCATCCCTCAACTGATTAGCCACATCAGTCACAAATCTCGACGGAGGCATCACTGCCTTCTCTATCAGTTCAGCAAAACTATCATCATTCTGATCTTGAGCAGTTAAATTAGATATCTGCGAAAACGATATCAAATTCTCTAACATCCCCAATTTCTCCTCCGGAATATCAGGCAATGACCTCCTTTTCACACATTTCACATGTTCCCCAGCTACATAAACCTTGAAAATAACTCCTCCGTGATTCACAAATTCCTGTAAAACAATTGGGGGTTTCAGCCCTTCTAACCCTTCCGGCTTCAAAACCAAAGACATTTGATGAGAATCAGCAGAACCATTCGCAATCAACGGCTTAGCAATGACGGGGAAATGCAACCCTTGACTAGTAATAGCGTCTAAAAGGGATTCCGAATTTTCTCCAACGAAAATCTGAATAGGGATCCCGATAGTTTCGTTATCTCCGGCGATTTTCAATTCTTTAACGACGTCGAGCATTGTGTGCCGATTGTGAAGCTTTTCAATGGCGTCGATTGGATCTACTATAATACTGGTTGGGCTCTGAAGCGCGAATTCTTCTAACTGTTTCCTCCATTCTGGACCATATAGCTTGTGGAATATACAATCAAAAGGACCTTGTTCGATTAATGGTTTGTCAAGATCGATTGGGACTAGATCAATACCATTTTCTTGGGCGTGATTGATGAGTGAATCTTGAATAAAGCTTGAAACTTTCTTCGAAGCAAGTACGTAACCAAAGCGAAATCGTCTTTCAGACATAGCTGTTTATCGAATTGAATTGAGAGATGAAGAACAAGAAAATGTTGAAGAGGGGATTTTGATTTTTAATTTTGGGTGGCTGTATGATAAAAGGGATTCGTTTTACTAGTGTTTCTGGGGAGAAAAAATTATAGCGTGACACGTGGCAGGTTGGATATTCCAGGACTTTGAAAGTCGCGCCACAGGTGGTATTTAGTTTGATTCATATGACACAAATTTCTAGCCCTCCACCGCCCAAACTTGATTGGACACCAATTCTTTAATTAGAAAGGGTATTTTAGTCCGTATATAAATTTTTCTTTAGTTCCTTGGAAAAAATATCTCTTCTTTATTTATCAACTTTTAGTTTTAATATTTAAAATTATAAGATTAAAAATGATTTGAGATATTTTTAATTTAAGATTATAAGACTAAAAAATCTTTTTTACGGTTCTTAAATTATGTACCAAGTCAAAATAAAACAAACAAATTTCTAAGCTTATCGTAGTAAAGATTTGTATTTCAAAGTGAAAATTAGTGGACACTTGCTCATAATATAACCTCACTATATTACTACTTCGTTCACTTTTAATTGTCATAGTTTACTCTTTAGAGTCAAATTATAAAAACTTTGACTAATATTTTATGATGTATTTTTTCGTCATATTAATAAGCAAGAAATTACAATTTATAGTACTTTTCGTATAATTTTTGAATATCTAATTTTTTTTATCTAAAATATCAAATTAATGTAATATAATTTAACTTTGAAAATTAGTCAAATTGACTTTTGAAAAGCGCAACATGACGAATAAAAGTGGACGGAGAGAGTAACTGAGAGAATCTTGTTGGAACCATCATCCGCAGAATGGGTCATGTAATGTGCAATTCTAATTTAGTCGGAACTTCAATATAAAACTCGACCATAGGGTGGAAAAGCAAAAAAATAAATAACCTCACCAGTTTATAACTGAGATAAATGTTGAAAGCAAGTGCAATTGAGAAACCAAATATATAGACAACAAAGCTGAAAGAAATGGTAGAAAATATGAAGGATATTCCTAACATGACAAATTGTAATAGAGAACCAAATTCCTCCAAATAATAAGAACAGAAAACTAAAGATAGTGCCACTTTTTTTTTCTTGTAGTTAAGCCCCTATTTGAAAATATAAACAAAAATAAGAAAACAGTTGATAACTAATCAATTACTTCTGGCTGCTGGTGTTTTTCTTCTTCAGTAGACTTCCAAATTTATGAAACAAAGGTTTTTTCTTCTTCTGATTTTGCTGCTTAGTAGGAGATGTGCCACCATTCTCAGAGAACTCTGATTTTTCTTCTTGTTCTGCCTCTCTTTCCCACATTTTATGCTCATCTTTTCCCAAATCATCAGCTTCCTTTGCTTTGCTCTCAAGTTCATTTAGTTTTCCGTTTGAATTATCGATAACTTTAGAGGCCTTAAGATCAGCTTTATCATGTGAGGTGATTTTGACTTGATCAGGCTTTTCATCAACTGGTTGTTCAGATTGATAAGGTGGAAGTTCCATCTTAGGCTTCTCTATTTGATCAGAGAATTTCACTACTTTTGGGAGCATGTTGTAGTTTTTTTCGCTATCAGAAAGCTCTACACTTTCTTCAGGTTCATTTTTGGCTAATGATTCTTCAAGCAACATTGACAATTCATCAACTTTCTTCAATGATGCAGCTTCTCTACTTCGAAGCTCCTCATTTTCGCGAAAAATATTTTGTGCTTCATTTTCTTTGTCCGCTAAACGTTCCTTCAATCTTATGCTCTCATCTTTTGCTTCACCAAGGACCTCTTTTAAAAAAGTCACATCAGATTCAGATTTCCTTAGGGAATTCTTCAAATAAGCTTCTTCATCTTTTTTGGCAGAAGCTTGATCCTCGGCATCTTTTAGCAGATTTACTAAACGGTTGATTTCTTTTTCCATAGATGAATTTTCTTCTTCAGTTTTATGCATGCAACTCATCAGATGAAGCTCCTTTTCCTCCCACTCAGCCTTCCATTTCTCTAGTCCGTCTTTGGATTGTTCGATGGAATTGGTAAGAACATCAAGTTTCTCTTTTGCTTCGTCAAGCATGCTTTCATGCTTTTCCTCTTTTGCTTTCAATTCCAACTTCAAATCTTCAAGTTGTGTTTCATAATGTTCATGTTGATCATCTTGGTTAGACAACAACCTCTCTTTGGCTTCTCTTGCTTCTGAGGAAACCTCATGCAAAGCTGATGCCAAACTTTCCATTGCCTTCTTACTTTTTTCTTCCTCCTCTCTGGAGCTTTCCAAATCATTTACAAGTCTGATTTTTTCTTCTAGCAGTATTTGAACACTGGCTGCTGCTAGTTTTTCATTCTCCACAGCCTGAATCTTCTCCTCCTTCACTGTTTCAAGATCACACATAAGAGAATCCACCTTCTTTCTCAACTCAGACGCCTCTTCCCTAGCCATTTGGGCGTGATGTTCTGATTCCTCAAGATCGCCTTTCTGCCTTGCCATTGACATCTCCAATATGCGCACCTTCTCCTTGAGATATGCAATCTCAGATTCTGCATCATGCACCAGATCATTGCTTGCTTCCAGTTGTTTCATGACCGACTCAAGGGTTGCTGATGCAGATCTCTCTAAATGGTGTGCTTCCTCAGCCTGAGCATCGAGTTCTTCAACCTTCTTCTTCCATTCCTCCAATACATTATGAGCGTAACATTCAGCCATCTTAGCGGCCTCCAAATTGGCATTAAGTTGCTTCACAAAAGCTTCTTTTTCCACCAATTGAGCTTCATAACTTTTTGCTTTCTTGAGTTCTTCTTTCAGTGTCTCTATCTCAAGTTTCAGATCTTCCACCAGCTTATTCTTCTCATTAACCTCCGTTTCATTCCAAGAGATCCTGGAATCAAGCAAAGATTTCAATCTCACTAACTCAGCTGAGAGGATTTCCACCTTCTGTGCATGAGTTTCAGCAATTTTTGCGGCATCCTCAGCATTGCTAAGTGCATTATTTTTAACCTCACAAGCCATGGCCAATTCACGCTTTACACGTTGAAGTTCCTGTGTAGCAGAGAGGAGAGAAGCCACATCCACAGCATGTTGGTTCCTCACAGCTTCGACTTCATTCAGCCATTCCTCTTCTTTCTTTTGAACAGCTTCAATCCCCACCTGTTCCATCTCAACAGCACGAAACGTTTCAATTTCAGAGTTCTCTTCAGCTTGCTTTCGAGCTACCAAAGCTTCTCTCAGCTTCTCATTTGCTTCCTCTGACAATTTCTGAGCTTCCTTCACTTCTTCAAGAGCTTGCACTTTTTCCTTTTCAGCCAAAGCCAACATCTCCTTGGCCTTCTTAAGATCTTCTCGAGCAACATTTAATTCAGCTTGCAGTTCTGACGGCTTCATGATCCGCGTTGGCTTTTTCTGATGAGTTTAAAATCAAACAAGTAACGTAAATAAGAATGCATAAGTTATAGAAGACAAAAAAAACGTTACATGGATACACTACTGTAAATTCAAAATTTCATGACGAACTTTCTTTATTTTGATGAAAGCTAGTTTTTCCTGCATCCACATAGTAATCCAACAGACATTCAGAATCTGAACCTTATTTGTCGTAATGTATCAAGGCAATGCAACTCAAATTACATCACCTTACACAAATATCATCAAATGGATTTGGATAAACTCACATCAGGTAGAGTACTGATCTTAGAGGACCGCCGTTCCACTGAAGGCTTAGAAGTAATAGCAGATCTAACAGTCCTATCAACTGAACGATGCAAATTCTGCAAGGAAGAGGGCGAATCAGCATCAGATTTAGCTATTCCCCTGCTCACTCTACTGATCCGCGGAGTTACTGGCGTCGAATTACTAGGAGTTCCATTTGAAGTTGATCTGGTGCAAGTTCAAATACACCACAATTAGATAAACCTGATACTCCAAGCAATTCTAAAAAGGCAAAATCACAAGATCAAGCCCATCCCCCACCCCCTACCCCCAACTCCACAGCATCCAGTTAGTAATTTGCAAAGGAAATTAGAACAATCCATGCCAAAGTTGGAAACTTTTTATCAAAATGTAGTATCCAACTTATCTTTTTCTCCTTATTTATTGTTTTCTTTTCACTTTTGGGCAACATTACCAATCAAGAAGCAGATGCATCAGAAAACTTTGCCAAATTGAGTGAAATTTTAGATCCTTAGATCAAGCCAGATACCATAACAAGGCAACATTTAAATACAAGATACTTAAAATCATAGACAAGGGATTTTTAAAAAAAAAATTACTTTCCAAGAAAGAGGCCCAAAAAAAAAACGGTTACAGACATGTTAAAATTGTAAAGACAACTCACAATTCAGATCCATAAGCACTTACTTGATTTTAGTAGACATTTTGGCTGTTGAAGAGAAACAAGAATACTACTTTATCAACACAAAGGAAGACTTGCTTCTAAGTTTGCTGACATTTGTCTTCATAACAAGGAGAAAAATGCAAGACAGAGATAAACAAAAAGATTTATGAAATTATATCAAGAATGTTACTTTTAGCACTGATGGAATAAAGGGAAAAAATTTACAGAGAAATAAAAAAGATCATTTGGGTTGGTGATCAGCCATACTAGAGCAGTTATACTAATTTATTTATTTTCCTATATCAGTTTCAGCTTTTGAATTGGAAGAAGGAATTTACAAGGCTACCCTTCCTGTTTTTAGAGAAGAGGTATTTTTACTTTAGCTACAGGGGTAGTAGTAGTAATAACTTCCTCCCTTTGTTCCAATCTATGTATCACATTTCGAATTTCGAAATTCAAATAAGTCTTTTGAATTGTCAGTTATTGTGATTATAGTACTTTTTACGTAGTTCACAAATATATAAATTTCATTTTTTTTAAATTGAAGATTCCATGAGCAAATTTTTTTGTCAAACTTAAACTGTTAACTCTCAAAAAAATGAAACGTGTCATATAAATTAAGTATTATCTATCTACTTCTTTTTGCTTTTTGCAGGTGATAAAAGATGAAGAATGGGTCAGGCAGGTTTGGTGTTGTTTTCAAATGGTCTATTTCTATAATGCTTACTTTTCTTTTACAGAAAGGAAAAGGATAGTCTTATATAGAATTAACCAACTTTATTAAGTAATCAATAATCATACACCCTCTTCAATATTTTTGTTAACTACTATTGACATTCTTTAAGTTTAAATTGATGTAAGTACGTTTGATACGATGGGACCTTGTTCTTGTCCCTACAACAAAGCACATAAAGAGTCCTTCCGGATTAGTCGATTAAAAGCAGTTGATAAATATATTTTTGATGCGGAAGTTAAAAAAGATAATTATGTATTTAAATATAAGATATTAAAATTAATAATAAGCAAAAGTGGACCCAAATTTTAATGTAGCGGGGATAATATTATCTTTAACACAACGCTATTTAATTGCTAGATACAATTTTTTAGCGTGCAAGTCCGACAAATCTAATAAGGTGCGATGACATGTGCAAATCAAGATCGAAAATCCTATATATAGAAAAATAAAGAGAATTTGAGATACTAAAATTAACAAAAGCATTTGAATCAAAAAGGTAAATAGGATAATAAAAAATCAACTTGCATTTTTTTCACCGTAGATTTTATGTTACTTATTACACTTTAAGTTTAAAGTAATTATAATATATATGCTTGTATGGGACATAAGTGCAACAATCAACATACATGTCGGACACTAATATTTTATCTAATAAGAGGCCGGAATATAAGATGCACCTTCTTATTAACGTGTGCACTTTATGAAATTCACATTCCATTCAACAGTATTCATGTTATCTTATTTAAAGGTTTTAGATCTATTTTACAATTGCTTCTCTCTATTGTTCATCTCGTACACTTGATTTCTCCTTCAATAGTGTCCTCTAGCTCACCTCCTCGACCTAATAACATCTCACCTCTTTCGATCAAATAAACAACTCACCTCCGATCTCCCCCTCTCTATGACGTCAACTTCCCCTTTCTTTGCATGGATTCAATTACTCTGAGCCTTTAAAAATTTCGTAATTCGGATGGAAAAAAAATTATGTCAACCCTTCAAATCTTTCTAAAGTTTATGGAGTAAATAAATTCATATTTACTTTCAATTATTTTCAACTTGCATTTTTCCACTTTAGATTTCATGTTACTTGTTACACTTTAATTTTAATATAATCACAATATATATACTATTTACATGGAGCACACATATAACGCAGATGTCAAACACTAGTACTAGGGGTATTCACGGGTCGGTTTGGATCGATTATTGGTCAAAATCAAATTCAAATCAACTTAATCGATTTTAAAATTATCAAAATCAAATCAAACCAAATATAATATACATTTATCAATTTGATGGTTATAGGTTTCGGTTTGGTTATTCGGTTATTAACCATACACGATAATAATAAAAAATAATTCATTCAAAATGTGGAAAAAAAGTGACAACAATTCATTCAGAACGAAAAATAGTTATAATGACTAAAATTATTGAACTTTCGATCATTGAATTTACTATGAATAAAGTTTTAAAATTCACTATATTGGCCTAAAAGGATGAGACGGTAACATTTTCAGTCCCACAAAGAATTGTCATAGACACTCGTATACATGAAATCAATAAGATAAATATTTTCACATTGGGCATTTTTGCTTTCAATAAGTAAATTATAAAGAAAATTGGTTTAATGAAAACATATATAAGATCTTTAAAATTGTTTATAAAAATAATATATTAAATATGTATATTAATAAAATTTATGTATATAATTCATCGGTTTGATTCAGTTATTTCTTCGATTTTTTTGAATAAAACCATAACTAAATCATATACTATCGATTTTCAAAAATCTAAAATCAAATCAAACCAAACACAAATTATAAAATTGGTTTATTTTATCGATTTGGTTCAATTTTTTGGTTTGAATCGATCTTTATCCAAACTGTGAACACCCCTAACTAATACTATTTAATAAAAGGGAATAACTAACACCTCTTTGTCGATGCGTATGCCTTTTGGAATTCACATTCAATTTGAGGTTATTCCTATCATTTTATTTTAAAGTTTTCCACTTTACTGTTGTTTCTTTGTATTATTTGACAATTACACTTGATTTCTTCGTCAAACTTATCCTCTTCGATAAAAAACAACTCACCTCCAAACATCTTCATCTCCAAGACGTCTCTACTCTCTACATCTTTTCTTGTTCTTAACTCTACATTTATGTGAATTTTATAGCTTCTTCTTATCTCAGGTGAGTGTACTATTAGTGTTTTTCTCTAACAATTTGTTTTGCCATTATTTAAGTTTTTCAGCAGTTTTAATTTTGATATTGGCCAAAAACATCCTTCAACTATACTCTATGTTTAAACCACATCCTTGCACTGTCACAATAAACAAAAAAACATCCCTCAATTATCTTAAAAATGGTAAGATTCATCCTTTAATTAGTTTTTATAAAAAAACTAACGATTGATCAACCTACAAATCCCTTATTTTGTTTGCTCCCATTCTTCTCTTAGCTTATAGTAGTAATAGACAATCCTAACTAAATTGAATGAGCTAGGAAGAGAGGTTTGCATCCTCAACTTCACAGAGTAGCAGCCAGGATGTCCCATAAAAAGTGAGCAAAATATTTCAAGTAAAATATTTTTCGCGCTATATAATTATTGATCAGACAAGCAACAGAATATTATAAGAAAAAAATGTATAATTTTCTCTTTATTTCCTAGACAATGAGGGAATTTAAAGTATGAAGATAGTCTATTTTTATTTTATTTTTGTTGATAAACACTAGTTACTATATTTTAAAAAATATAAAAGTAACATATTTAGTTATTACATAAAAAAATATTTTTTTATTCCAATTTTTGTGACGTTTTTCGCTTCTTAAGATACAAACTATGTGAACTTTTTATAAATATTTTATTATGTATTTTTCATCATATTCACGTGAAAAAAATTACAACTTTAATATGTGAAAAACGTCACATATTTATCCATAGTTTATTCTAGCTTCATTACATGAAAGGAAATGAATTTAAGCGTTAGTTTCTATCAAGAAAAAAGATGGAAGGGTGAATTTGGCCATTTTTAGGATAGTTAAGGGATGTTTTTTGCTCATTGTGGTAGTAAAAGGATATTGTTTAAATTTTGAGTTTATTTGATGGATGTTTTTAGCCAAAAACTCTTTTTAAATTATAGAAAATAATTATATCTATAATACTTATTGTGTAATTTTTACTTGGTTTTTTTTACAAAGAAAAAAAAAATCAAAATTTGAGGTTTATTTAGTATGAATTCAATTATGGGAGCCCTAAAGGAAATTAGAGAAAATAAATAAATCCCCATTTAAGACAATCTATCATCTTACCGGAAGTTGTCCGATTTACAGTGGCATTTGCTATTTTTGAGGAGATAAGGTCCGATGAATTGACGACACACCACCACCGCTCCTCCCGTTTTCTTCCATTTTCGTCAATCAAGCATCGTAACCCCATAATCTGATCTATGTTAACTCCAATTGTTAGTCTTGAGATTCTGTTTCCTTTATGTGAGTTAACTTTAATCAACTGTTTCTACACTTACTAATCTTGAATTCCCTAATTTGTGTACTCTTTCCTTTTCTGTAGCTGTTGTTTTTCCATCTGGGTTTGTTGGGTTTTCTTTCTTTTCTTCTGTTAGTAATTAATGAGACCTAGGGTTTTTGAAG
>JAJOOS010011642.1:0-11497 GCA_029582725.1 Solanum chiquidenum | reverse complement strand
TCACTTATTTATTAGCTTAAGTTATATTTAAGATTTGCAAGCTATAAAATTGAATTGAATCGAACAATTAATACTTCTAGTTATATTATATTGATAAAAATATTATTTTGATGAAACAAGTTTAAGTTAAACAACAATTTTAAAAGCACTTGATCAAGATGAAGTTTCAATGAGACTTGAAATTATGTTTAAATTCGATATAATTAGTTAATCCAAATTAACAAGATATAGTCACTTATTTATTGAAATTATATTTGAATATAAGTAGAGTTTAAAAATTGAATCGGATCAAACAATTAACACGCCTAATTACACTAGATTAGTATTGCTATAACTACATTTCAACTCGTGATAAAAAATAATTATTAACTCTGAAATTTATCAAAATATTAATTTTGTGGTTATATTATTTTGTTATGACAAATAATTATAGCTATATGAAGATCGTTATTACCACAACTTTTTAGTACTCGGGCAAAAATATTTATTTAATTATAATAGTTTATTTTAAATAACTCTTTTATGGCTAAAGCATTACTATTGATATAGCATGTTTCAATACGGAAAAAATTAATATATGACTATATCATTTAATTATTGCTATTTGCTACATTTTTTTTTGTAACTTGAGGCAAAATGATTTATTTAATTAGAATATTTTGTTTCAAATAGTTTATTATAGCTAAAGTGCTACTATTACCACAATAAGTTTCAATTCATAGCAAAAAACTACTAATTGTCTACGCAATTTTATTATAGCAAAAAAGACATGGCTATATATCGTTTAACTATTGTGACAAGTTTTTATATTTTGAAGCAATAATATTTATTTAGCTACAATATTTTATTTCAAATAATTTATTGTGGCTAAAGTGCTACTATTACTACAATAAGTTTCAACTCGTAGCAAAAGGCTAATATTCGCTTCGAAGTTTTATTATAGCAGAAAAGACGTGGCTATATCATTTAACTATTGTCACATGTTTTTATAATTTGAAGCAAAAATATTTTTTTAGCTACAATATTTTGTTTTAAATAGTTTATTGTGGCTAAAAGGTTACTATTGCTACAATAACTTTTATGTCTTGACAAAAACTTATGATCAGTTACAAAGTTTTATTGTAGCAACAAAGTTGTAGCTATTTAGCCAATTATTGCCTCGAGTATTAATAATCGTAGCAAAAATAAAGAATTGGCTTTGTCAATTAGATTTTCGTGGCTAAGAAAATTTACGAATTAGTAGATAGCTACGGAAGTCAAATTTGTGTGGCTATTATGATGTAATTGCTCCGAATTTTGTATTCATAGCTTAAATTTCATAGCTAGATACATTATGTTGTAGTGCATATTCCACCATAATAAGGTCCACAATAATTGGTGATCGTGAACAGAGTGATAGTAAAATTATCCGTACAAAATTTCTCTTAATGATATTAAGATTTTAATAATCAAGATCTATTCAAATCAAATAAGTAGTTAAATCTTAATATAAATAAATATATTTAATAACTTAAAATCTAAACCAGTCAAATTCAGATTTTATTAAGAATAAACAAATAAATCATATATATCACTAAAAGATACTTATTAAAATAACATACACTTACCATCATCTCATCTTTGAATGGTAAGTAGGGATGATTGAACAGCACAAAAAGCAAAACAACACACGCTTCTCACCAAGTACATAAAAAAAGCACATTTTCTCCAACGCCTAATGTACACTTGATTAATTTAGTTTTCTTAAGTATAATAATTGTCAAAATCATTTTATAAAAAACATAAACATTTATATAAACGATAACTTTCGTAAATTAGAAGGAAAGAACTACTTAATCAGGGTCGTCTCGACTATAAAATCACTAAAGCAATGACAAATTTTAGAGGCCCCTCACTTTTTCACGTAGAGGGAGAGAGTGAGAATGTAGGAAATATTTTATTTTAATAATTGAGAAATGGAATAGTTTTCAGCTAGTTGTATTTTCCTTTATTACGTAGCTATTTATTTTGTTTCTTCATTTATATCGTGACGATTAAAATACACCCACATTATTATTTTTATATTTACATATATCATTCCCTTTCACTATTTCTATTTTCTTATTATTCAATATTTTAAAGTCTCTCAAACAATTAAATCTTATAAATATGCAAAAATCTATTGTTGTTTGTTTACAAAAAATAAATTTGTCTTTTGGAGTCTCTTCAATTTCAAGCACTGAAACAAGCTAAGTCAACACTATTTAAATATTATTATATCAAGTTATCAAATTTAACACAACATTATTTCGATGTCATTATATCAACTTTTAAAATTATTGATTTATATTTTATTATTCTAACTTCATATTACATTTTCTCATTGAAAATTTGTGTTGTTTACATATTCTTACTTCATAAGGTTTGCATACGTACGCCCTATCCTCTCTTGATCTCACTAGTAAAATTACGCTAAATATTTTATTACTATTCAATTTATATCTATCCACTAGAAACAAAATTAAAACCTATTTATAAAGTTTGGCTTTAGATCACATGCATAGAGAAATCATGTACTAACTTATGAGTGCATTTGCTATAGGTGTAGATAAATACTCACACAAAATTTATATTTAATAACTTAAAACTCTAATATGAATAGGTGTAGATAAATACCCTCACACAAAATTTATGTCTAATATTTTAGTATTTTTTTTAATTTTAATTTATGTGATATAGGTAGAATTTAGAAAGTTGATTAAATTTCAATATAATTTTGAGATATTTAAGTTGTTAATTGCTTTTTGTTTGCGCAAATTTATTGTGAATAGGTCCATTAAGATGTCTATAATTAAAGTATTTTTCGTCATCAATTGTTGATTTTTTTCTCAAAGTAGTTACAAGATATAAACAAATATTACCGACATCCAAAATAATAAAGCAATAACTAAAAAATATGAATTTAAAACTAACAGTCATAGCTAAAACGAATTTCATAATTTCGAAAAAATTGTACACTAATTAAATTAAAGTAGAACAAAACAAGTACTAAATTTTTTATTTTTTTTCTTCTGAAACACGCTGAAGCTAGCAGGTACGTCGACGGAGATGTGTCTGCTTTAACGTGAAGTTTTGAATTTAAAACTAAAAATCATAGCTAAAATGGATTCCATAATTTCGAAAAAAATTATATACTAATTAAATTAAAGTAGAACAAAATAAATAAATTTTTAAAATTTTTCTTATAATTTCAAAAAAAAATTAAACACTAATTAAATTAAAGTTAAAAAAGATATACTCCCTCTGTCCCAATTTATATGACATATTTCGGATTTCGAGATTCAAACAAGTCTATCTTTGACCGTAAATTTTTCATATATCTTTTAAATATTTTGAATTATCAATTATTGTGAATTATAGTACTTTTTATGTAGTTTATAAATATATAAATTTCATTTTAAAAAATTTGAAGATTTCACGAGCAAATTCTCGGTCAAACTCAAGCTGTTTGACTATCGAAAAGCGAAATGTGTCACATAAATTAGGACAGAGGGAGTAATTTTTTTCGAAACATGCTAAAGCAAACACGTAACTCTCTCTTATATAATAATAATAATTATGCATCCCTAGTACAACTAGTAGTACAATACCATTAATTATATGTCTTTAATATTATAAAACTAATTAAATAGATTCCATAGGTCAATATCAACTGAAAAGTCATCCCAACCATTATTTTCTCCATGTTGCATGGTTGTTGAATTATGTTCCTCATACAACAAATTTGGTACCAACTTATTTTCTTCCTCAAAACTCAATACTGCTGCTGCTTCTTCCTCAAATTCTTTCCAATTTTCCAATAAATCTGTCCACCATTTAACTCCGTCATCGTCTATAGACGATGACGTTGTTTCTCTTGTTGGATTCTCACAAATATTTACTACGATTTCTTTGTTGCGTTGTTCGTCATCTTTGTCTAATATGTTTGTGATCATACTATTGTTAGTGCACCAAGAAATACTATTTGCACTTGAGACGGTTCGAGGTCGAGGTCGTGGTCGTAGTATAGTGCTTTCGGTGATCTTGAGGGTATTATTGTACTTATTCTCTTGTATCTGAGGAGGAGGAGTTATTAACTTCTTGTGTAAGTGTGTGTTCCAATAGTTTTTCACATCGTTTGCTGTTCTTCCTGGAAGTCTCCCAGCAATAAGTGACCATCTAAACCAAAAAAATATGGCATCAAAAACAAATTACTATAATATTCGGGAGAGTAATATTTATGTAGATTTACATGTCAAAAAATTACTTTTTGTGAATATATATTTATAATTATTCTTCAATATTTTTAATGAAATTTCTAACTTGCCTGTTGCCTAGAAGCTTATGAAGTCTCAAAATGAGATCTATTTCATCCGGAGCAAAGTCACCTCTCTTGATATGTGGCCTTAGATAATTCAACCACCTCAGTCTACAACTCTTTCGACATCTATTTAGACCTGCATATATTTGTATGAAATAGTAAGTGTGGATTCTTGGGTTCGAACGAACCCAATAGTTTTTCCATAGATATTGTATATGGACTAAAAAATTAAACAAATATATATGTATATTAACTTGTAAACTTCTAACAAAATTGATTGATGACTCAGTAAAAAGAAAGGAGGCATGAAAATGCTATTCATACTAGAGTTGTAGGTTCAGACGCCACTATCACAGCAAAATGTTAAGTTTCTCTTTTCTTAAAAAGGAAATTTGGTACAATCTAATAGATTTTGTCTAAATAGTACTTTTGTATTAATAAATTATTAAATATCTACATAAATTTAAAACTCAATTATATAAACTTTAAAATTTATAAAATTGAAATCCTAATTTCGCTCGATAATTGATTTACCAGCTCTAGAAGGAACAAGATGCCACTTTCCTTCTCCATACTTGTCAATACATTTCCTCAAAAGAATATCTTCTTCTTTAGTCCATGAACCTTTTCTCACTCCCAATGACTTGGCAATATTCATGATATGTTGTCACAACTACTGCAAATAATTCCAAAACCAAAAACAATGATTGAGTTTAAGGGTCCGCTCGAGATTACAATAATTATCAATTTTATAATAACGATTTAAGTAATAGTAATTTACTATTTGTACGTATTAGCATATTTATTAACATAAATACTGCATATGTGCTAATAACTCCGCCCTAAATCCAAAACACTTTAAATTTTTATAATCATAAATATTAAATTATGGTCTTAAAAATGTGACGTGAAATATTAAAATGGAAGAATTACCTAACTAGAATAAAAAGAGGAAAAAAATTAAAGTTAAAACAAGGGAAATAATACTAAAACACAACTATATAGAAAAAGACCTTTCAGAAGCTCTTTGGTTTGGTTGTGCTTTTTTTTTTTTGGCTCTTTCCACAATTTTGTTATACAAAATGAGTGTATCTATCGAACTATATAGAGATTAGAAATAATAGTAAAGTATAGAAGGGACGTGGATGGATTGTAACCAATCACTAATGTGCCATAATGTTTCTTAATGGTTCCTCTGATTTCGCAAAATAGATAATAATATAATGTCATAACTTAGATCGTAGATATGAGCTATTATATGTTATTTTAATATATTTAGTTTTTTGTAAAAAAAAATTGAAGTTGAAGATGGAGTGTGTGTGATTATAATTTTAAAGAATAATATTTAATTGTTTGAATATACTTTTTCTAAAAATAATGAATCATAATTAAACATTAAATATAATTTGAATGAAATATTTTTTATGTAAAAAAAGATAAATATGAAAAAGAAAAAGAAGAGTTTAAGATGTTTTTTAGACTTCAAATACAAGTTCAAGTTGCATTTGAATTTGGGCGAAATAATGATTTTAAAATGAAGTGAAAAAAAAAAAACTAAGAAAACTTGAAAACTCACATGATAATGTAGCCCCTTAATGTATCACGTAATTTTAGTTTATAATTATATGTTTTAAAAGTTTTTTTATTTCTTTAAATTTCTGTTTAATCAAACTACCACACTTAAATTGAAATGGAAATACTTGGTAACTTTTTTATTATTATTTTGCATTAAACTAAATGAAGGAATTAAAAACCAATACAAAAAAAGTATTCTTTCTTTTTGAATTTATATTTGATAAATATTTTTTTAATTCTAACAATAATTTATATGACTTGAAAAATATAAAATATTTTAATATATTACATATATCTTTAAATTAAAGTGTCAATCTAATCAACAAAAACAGCTTCCAGGAAGAGAGTTCCTTCACCACGCGGTGAAAGGTAGCGCGACAAGGAGGTTTCAATTAAGTTATTTACATAGTATAACAAATATTTTTAAAAAATATAAATTAATATTCTAATTTAAAAATAATAATAAATAAATCATTACATTACTATTATATAAAAGTGTCTTAGAAGTAAATCTCTCTCTGCGTCATTATATAAGTAACTAGATGCAGACATTCTTTTATTGACATGTTTATTTCTAGCTTAGAGTATTTATGAAATTTTTGTATTTTAACTTATTTATCTTTTTTTAGTTGATATATATTTAAATAATACGTAAATAATATTATAAGTAAGTCACAATAATTAGCAACATAAAATATTTAATTATTAAAAAATTCAATTGACTCTCGAGTTTTTATCGATGACACATAAAATGAGATTGAGGAAATAGCAAATATTATTTGAAATTGAAGTAAAATGTAGTATAATTTCTTATAATTGATAACTCAAAATATTTGAAAAGATATATAAAAAATTCGATTGATTCTTAAATTTTTGTCGGTGCCACATAAAATAAAATTGAGAAAAATAACTTATATCATTTAAAAAATAACATAAAAAATAGTATAAATATGAAAAGGAAAATTAAGATCACTCATAAGTTATACTTACTACTAATTAAATAGGTGCAAAAACTTTATTTCTTTGATTGCATTTTTCTATATAAGCAATTAGTTGTATACATTTATGCGATCTTTATTTGTCAAAAAAATAAACATTTTTATTTGTCTCTCTTCAAATATGTATAATTCACGTTGACTTTCATCGATAACTTTAATAGGATTTCATATTAATATAAGAGATATAGAGGGAAAAGAAGAAAGATTCACACAATTATACCGAGGGAGAGAGAGGGCGAGAAGAGTGTGGAAAGCGAGAGGGAGAGTGATTAGTGAGAAAGGAGAATTAAAATCTTAAGTATAGTTATGCTAGATAATTTTTTAAAAAGTATTGCTCTATTATGTATATATGATAGTTATATTTTTGTTTAGTTATATAAGTTTATGCATTAAAACAATATTTAAAAGATATAATATTTCAAAAAAAATCTGTCTATTTTGGAGGTTATTTTTGTTGTTAATTTTTTTAGTAGTGTTAAGTGTTTAATCTTCTCCGGGTGGAATTTTTTTCATATATTAGTCTATATTCTATTGTTGTGAGTGATAGTGTCATCACATACAATCTCATAAGTTGATTTGATCCTAAATTTATCATTAGCAGTATCAATTTATGTTCTGAATCAATAAAGACAATATGAACATAAAAAATTAAAGGAGAGATAAAATAATAATTTTGACAGTTGGGTAAAAAATTGACAGAAGAAAGATCTTGCGTTCTATCCAATAAAGTATGGAAGACTTTAATAGATTGTTTGGTTAACATCAAATATAACAACACCATCAATCAGTGATTCAAATTTTATTATATATTATTTGAGTTCATTATCTATCAGTGTAAATCAAATTTTATCAATATTATTAAAGTTATCTCGTTACACTTGCAAATTGAAGGAAATATGAATACCCAATGAAATAATTATGAATATAAGTGAAAGATTCAATGATAACTAATTTAATTTAGTCTTAAACTTACTACAAAGTTATTGTGTCAATCATTGCCGGCTCTAATGTGTGAACAAAGATAATTATAGGTATTTTTAGGTTTTTAAATTTGAGGGGTCTTATTTTAAGGTTAGATGTTTGAAAAAATAATGAACACTATCGGTAAAAAATAAACTTTTCATATGTCTTAATAAAAATTAAGTGTATTGATTATATTATCAATTAAAAAAATTATCAGAAAAAATTAATTATAAAAAATTATTAACAACATTACATCTTAATTTTTTTGTAAAATAGTATATTTTGAGAGGAGATTATGGATTTATGCTTTTTTTCTCCCTAAGATTTTTCATAACCTGGCAAGACAAGTGTCACGAATTTAGAGTCTTAATAACGTTTCGTGCGACACTTCACAACTTACTCACTACTTTTTCAAGATCTTGTAAGCTCAAGTAAGCCTTTAAGACTAAGATCGCTAAGAGAATGCAAAAAATAACTTAGAAAGATTTAGAGAGCTTTTGGGAAGAAGACTTTTGTATTGCTTGGAAGAAAGTGATGTCTACCAAATGAATGTCCCTCTATTTATAGTACAACCTAGGGGCCAAAGTGCAATTAATAATTATTTTACAAGTTCCTAAAGTATTACACTTTGGTCCCTTTCTAGAATTCTCTACACATTCTAGGATATTTCAAAGCTTTCTTGAAATATCTAAGGGCTTCTAGAGTTCTCCATAAGTCTCTCCATAACTCTAGATTCTTCCGCCCCTATTCGAATGCAAAATTGACTGGCAAAGTGATGGGACATGACACAAGGGTGCCTAGTATTCAAACGTATAGTAAAAAACTAATTATCAAATTCATGTGTCAATTTTTATTTTATTGACAATGATATTTTCATGTTTTTTTGAAATATTTTATTATTGAAGTCTATAGTATTTTTATATAATTTTGTAAATTTTATATCTGAATTTATAATTAATATTTTTAAAAATAAATCTTAAAATTTGAAACGTAGATATAAAGACAATCATCAACACCCATTAAAGATTTTATGAGTAAAAGCTTGTTTTGTTTAAATTTTTTAACAAAAGCTATTTTCTATAGTAAGATAATTAGCAAGTGAAAAAGGTAAAAAGGAGTCGAAATTTATTAGGACTTTATTAAGCACAAAGTAAAAATAAAATGCAGATTTTAATGATTTTATATAGGACCTTATTATATTGTCCATCTTCCTTTGTTACTGTAATCATGTTACTCGTTATAACAGTATTTTACTATAATGACTATTTTTCTTTGGAATTGATTATTTTAATATTTTACCTATAATAATAATAATGGTGTTTATTATCGAAGAACACTCTTTATGAAATTACCTCTTTGTAAGAGATTTTTATTTTTATATCTAAGAGATGCGAAAATAACATACAAATTAGATTTTTGAAAAGTCATTTTTTTAATTCAAGTTGTAAGAAATTACGTCCATACATTTCTTCATCTAATAATTTGCACCTAATTTCAAAGTTAAGCACATCTTAATGATAACACTACAACCTCCATCTTTTGAAAATGAAGGTTATATTTCCTAATAGGTATATAATAACTTTTTCATTAAATTGAAATTTAGTTGATGGATAAATTAGTTTGAATTGTCCACACATTTTGGCTCACATTATCGCAAATAGAGGTTTTTCACTCTGAACTGTATGTTATAAAATATAAAAAAAATTCACTTTATTTTCATCAAATCAATGGACTTGAATTGTCCACACATTTTAGCTTACCTTATCGGAAATAAAGGTTTTTCACCGTGATTTAATGAAAAATTATATTATAAAAATGATTTTTATTTTCATCAAATCAGTTCAATGAACATTTTTTTATTGATTCAATCAAAATATTTATGAAAATAATACTAAATATTTTTCAACGCGAAATTTTAATAGATAAATAGTATTATTTAGTAGTGTCACATACTTTCTATTAAGTACCAAAATTCGAGTTGGATATCCCCACTCCTTAAAATAAATTAACGACAAAACAATTAGACTTATCAAGAAAAAGAAAGCTTACCAAGTAACTCCAATAGAATGATTTGGTCACTTCGGAATGTCACTATGCCAAAGTAACTTGATTTTCAGAAACTCAAAATATATATATATATATATATATTTTAAAAAATACATTAATTTTTACTTCTTTTCCATGTTTGGTAAGTATATAAAAAATATATTTCAAAAATATTCACTATAGTCTATAGTGGTGACAAGAGAAGGAATTCAGGGGCAGCGAAGGGTGTGAGGAGCTAATAATGAACTTAAAATATTATTCGTTGAACTTATTTTTCTTACTTTCATTAGGGATTTTTTTCTTTCTTACTTTTAAGAAACTTATTTTTTTGAAGTATTTTTTTTTTACAAAAATAAGAAAATGAAAAAATATTTTTCTTCGTACCAAACACACCATATATTAAGTATTAACTCAAGGAAATTCTTTTCATACAATTTTTTTGGAAATAGGTAAATTTAGTGGTTTTGAAATGGAAAAATTGTATAAAATAGCAAATTATTAATTCAAATTAAATGTTATAACCACAATTTGATTTAATTGTAACCCGTAGCAAACAATTGTCATTCGTCTCTCTCTAGGTTTATCGCTCACCACTTTCTCCCTCACCTCTCTCGCTTTTATACAAACACAAACGCATTTTATGCGTTTGTGTTTGTATAAAGCGAGAGAAAATTGTACAAATACGAATACATACATTTTTGTCCTATACACTTATAATTGTACAAATACAGATCTTCCCCTGCCCAGTTCTCTTTTGTCTTTCTCTCTTTCTCGCTTTATACAAATACAAATTATACAAATTATAATGTATAATTTGTGATGTATAAAGCGAGAGAGAGAGATTTGATATACAAATGTTTTATTTCGATTCAATTGTATACAAATTCAAATTTTATGAAGATATACAAACACATAAAATTGAATTGAGAGACTGCCAACGATTTATACAAACGAAAGGCTACCAACGATTTATACAAATGGCCTGCCAGCGAAATTATACAAATCTGAAGCTCCTGCCAACGAGTTATACAATCTGATGCTCCATAGCAATTATAAAGTTTGCTATGGAGCGTAATTATACAAACTATAACTATAACATACAAATATAATTTTTATGTTTGTTATATGTGAAAGTTGTTTTTTGAAATGGGCAACTTTTACAAGGCAATTATTACACTCTTGATCGCTTATGAGGGCAAAAAGCCAAAAAAGTAGAGGAAAAATGTTTAAGCGGACCAATCGTTAAAGCTTTTGAAAGTTGCTTTTTGAAAGGGAAAATTATCAAATTAGTCAATCTCTAACATAATTATTAAATACACTAGATATAGGACCCCGTGCCAGTACGGGGCCCAATATATATATATATTTTTATTTTAATTTATGTCATATTATGAAATTTGAGAAGTTATTGAAATTTTTCTATGATTTTAAAAATATTTTAAATTTTTAGCTATTGTGATTTGTAGTACTTTTTTTTTACATAATTTTGAAAAAAATATTTATTACTCTGTTTGTTCTAATTTATGTGGCACACGCAGAATTTTAAATATTAAGCATTTTTTATATGTCTCTTTAA
>JAJOOS010011640.1:0-14411 GCA_029582725.1 Solanum chiquidenum | reverse complement strand
TTTCTTACAACTCAAATATACATTGGAGTACTTGTTATTTGTGTCATTGTGTGTGTTAATTGTCAATTAGTAAATCGCGTACAATGTTTTCTTACAACTCAAATATACATTGGAGTACTTGTTATTTGTGTCATTGTGTGTGTTAATTGTCAATTAGTAAATCGCGTACAATGTGTTTGTGAAATTTACCAAGTGAACTTTTGAGGTAGTGAGGGTTGGCCCATTAGATAAGAGCCTGTAACTTGTTTATACTTTTTTTCAATCTACTGAAGTTTTGATGCCTTTTGTCAAAGTTTCACCTGCTTGTGTCCACTCATGGCTTCTTACAAGATTTTGTCAGCCCGCACTTCTCTCTAAGCACTTTTAGGCCGACCAAACATTTGAAAATAGATACATATTCTCTTAGGGCCCGTTTTGATCATATGAGATGAAATCATAGGCAACAAAAAAAATATACCAGCCAATAGGAAAGCTCCACTCGAGCCTAAGGTACATTGTCCAATAAAAGTAATCCACCTGGAAATACCGTTACGTGAGCTAACTATTATTCTCCTGTGATTCGCGGGATCTTATACGGACCTGGTTGACGTGTCTGTCCTTTTGTTCTTTTAATGTGTCTTCGGGCCACAAGTCCCTTTCTTCTTCTTTCATGACCTTGGGCCATGAGTTTTCGATTTTTTTTAACTACAATCACTTGTTGATCTGGCAACGAGATAAAATCAAACGGAGCGGATGTGCAACGATTTAGGTACTTAAACGATGACATCTCGAAGGAAGCTCTTCCGATGTCTCTATGCTAAATCATCCTCCGGTCACACTCTGATGCCAGGTGTCCCTTTGTTATAAGTGTCCACGTATACATGATAATTTTCCCTAATACAGATAGTCCCCCCGCTTTTCGGATACTTTGCTAACTTGTAACCAGAAAGCAGAGTATTTTCAAAATTCCTGGGCGGGAAAGTAAATGAACCATCTCTTGACATTCACAGAGGTGAATATCCCATCACTGTAAATGCGCTTACCATGTATCGTCTAGATCCTGATCCAGAAATGGCGCGTCAATCAAGATAATGATGACTTCTTCGGTCATGAGTCTATAAATAGTTCCCTTTGTACCAATTCTGAACTTCTACAATTTTCCAAGCTTTTCTTCATCTCTTTGATTTCTTGCCTTTGATCCTTGAATCTTTAAAACTTCACATCTCGTTATCTTCAAACCTTCTTATTTTCATTCTTCCCAGATTTTACCAACGATGTCTCGTCTCCGACTCATCCTAATTTTTCTCTCTTCGATGGTGGCCCGAAGGAAAACAAAAAAGTATAAGTTGAGGCCCCAGAGCGTTCAGTTGATATAATAGTTTTGAAAACTGGCCAGTGTTAATGTTTCTCCAATCTGTGAAGAACATCTACCCACCATTCGGGCTAACTGTAAGTAGCCAAAATATAAAGTTAGGGATTTTTCTCCTTGTATTATCGAGAGCTTAAACTTCTCCAAACCCAGTTATTTGTTCATCTATTCTTACTGCTTCGCTCTCAACTTCAGAGACCTAGAAATAGACGAGGTTTTCATCCAATTCTACTAGTTCTACCAGATATTTCTAGCGCAAGTTGGTTAGGTCGTTTGAAGGGCCCTGGCTTGCCTCTGAGTGTTGGCTGAGAAAGTCAATCAATCATTTTCTTTGGATTACTTGATCTTGCTTTATTTGCCTCGCAAAAGTCTAGATGATGATCATGACCACGGTTGGATAGAGAGAACTGTTTGCTTAATGAGGGTGTTCAAGCTTGTTAGAGTGGGTAAAAGTCTCACATTGGTTGGGGAATGGACTGGTGGTCTCCTTATATGGACTTAGGCAATCATCCCCTTATTAGCTAGCTTTTGAGGTTGAGTTAGGTCCTGGTGTCATATCTTTGCATGGTATCAAAGTCAATTAGGCTTGGGCGTGAAGGGGGGGTGTTAGAGTGCGTAAAAGTCCCATATTGGTTGGAAAATGGACTAGTGGTCTCCTTATATGGACTTGGACAATCCTCCCCTTATGAGCTAGCTTTTGAAGTTGAGTTAGGTCCAGGTGTCATATCTTTGCATGGTATCAGAGCTAGGTCCACATCCCCATTTGGGCTCCCGGTCCACGCGCCAGTTAGGCCTGAGCGTGAAGGGGGTGTTAGAGTGCATAAAAGTCCTACATTGGTTGGAGAATAGACTAGTGGTCTCTTTATATGGACTTGGACAATCCTCCTCTCATGAGCTAACTTTTAGGGTTGAGTTAGGCCGATGTGTCATATCTTTACAAAGCTTGTGTCATTTTTTAGTATTTCCGGCATCCTGAACCTTTTTGGAATAGGTTTTGGTGTGGCGCTAGCCTTGTATGGCAGTTGAGAGCAACTTTAAGAATCTGGTCCCTTCAAGGCCGGAGATGCTCCAGGCAGGGACGGACCTATGTAAATTGCACTGTATATATAAGGTTAATTTTCTGGATTTATGTGGATATATATATTTTGAACCCCCTCAATGACAAGGTGAAGGAGATAGCCCAGCGGCAGCTCCCTTCAAAATTAAGCTTGACGTCCAGGGATCGAATTCCTGAGTTAGCGTTTTATTTTTTAGTTTTTTCCTTTCAGTTTTTTTTTTTAATAAAGCGTGCTAAAATGTGGTGTTAAACCCAAAAAATTCAAGGGTCCCATACTCTCATTCCTAAAAATTGTACCTATAAACTATATACTACTACTTCCTAGAAATTTTATTTTGTTGGCTTATTTACACGTTTATACTTTTATTTTTTGAACCCCCTGAACGAAAATCCTGGGTCCACCACTAGCTCCAGGGATCTAATTCAGGAGGGTATTCCTTCAGGCCCGACCTGAGTTCATACCTGATAGACTGCAGCATCAACGTTCCAATCTTGAAACCGCTTCCCGACCTGTTAGCCCTGTATTCTTCTGAAAGGGCCTCAGCTGCGAAATGGATTCTTGATTCTCTCTGTGGTGTGGGCATTCCCAGTGGCGTTTGCCCACTTACTCCGGTGTTGTTAGAAGCCATCGTTGTCAATGCCTTCTGCAGCTCTGCCACCCTTTTATGATCTGGGGTCATGAGTTCCCACCTTTTTCTTTAACAACAATCACTCAGTTGATCCAACAACGAGACCGATGCAAACAGACTGGATATTCAACAATGCGGGTACTTAAACGATGAATATAAGATTGAGGCTAAAGAGATCTGAAAAGTGCATTAATATATGTGTAGGATAACAAAGTAATGACTACAAAAGTCCAACATCAAGATATTAAAGATTATACATAAGATAGTGTTTTAAAATATTACACTGTTTAGGGTACAGATAGTTTATTAAAAAACAGAGATTTCAGGATTTATTGTTACTACAAACAACAATATAACGACTATGCATAAGATTATTTTAAGATTTAGCAATTTTCATGAAGGCCATATGCTTTTGGAAAGCATGCATGAGACTTAGTTTCTGCTTAGTGCTTCAGAAAGTCTGCAGGACAAAATTACAATTGTATCATATATAAATGAAAAGTTAAGACGATCTCACACTATTGTTATCGTCCTCCTTCTTCTGTAATTGTCACTTGATTGTTAGAGAATTTTGAGGAAGAAGACAATGTGCTAGACGTGTGTGTTCTTATTACAAAAGCTGGTCGATTAGGTCTCTGAAGACTCAAACCTTCTCCTACCAACATTACAATGACATCTGACATTTTAGGACGATCATTTGAATCTTCTTGCACGCACAAGAGTGCAACATTGATACACTTCATCACTTCACTTCTATTGCATGATTCAAGTAATGACTTCTCTGTTAATTGCATTGCCCTTTCTTCTATCCACATTCTCCATGCCTGCGATAACTTCCAATTAGATATCAAAACATGCAAAAAGTACAAAAATGATGTAGGTCTGAGTTGCTTCACTTACATAACCTAACAAGTTTAATGCTTCTTCTGATTGGTAAAATCATGTATTCTTTCTTCCACTGATTATCTCAAGTATGACAACTCCGAAACTGAATACATCTGACTTGATGGAAAACAGACCATCTGATGCATATTCAGGAGACATATAGCCACTTGATCACACCATGTCGAAAATGTGTTAGATGTATTTTACAAAAACAAAAGGAAATAATGATCGATAGGAAGGGATGTTATACTTACTAGGTCCCCACTATTTTCTTTGTCTTTGCTTCTGTTCTTTTTCCCTCAACAATCCTCGCTAAGCCAAAGTCTGCAATCTTGGGATTCATCTCCTCATCTAGTAAAATGTTGCTGGTTTTTAAATCTCTATGAATGATCCTTAGTCGTGAATCATGGTGGAGATAAGCAAGACCTCGTCCAATGCCCAATATGATGTCATAGCGCTTCTTCCAATCCAATAATTTGCAAAGTTTTCCATCTTGCATAGTTATCATTAGAACAAATAGAATGACATCAATTAACAAAATTAAATCTTGTCAAAAGTATAGTAGCTTGAGAATAAAGAACAGATCTTGGCAAACTTACCAAATATGAATGTATCTAAACTTTTATGTGGCATATATTCATATGGTAAAATTTGTTCCGTTGCATTGATGCAATAGCCCAATAGTCTCACCAGATTTCGATGTTGAAGCTTTGCAATTAGAGTCACTTCATTCTTAAATTCATCCATGCCTTGTCCTGAATGACTAGATAACCTTTTCACTACAATTTCTTTTTCGCCAGGAAAGATGCCCTGCCAAAAGTTTTTCATCTCATTACTATTGGTCAATGCGCAGCCATACCAGTCCACAGAGATGTAAGATTGTAATTTTAACCTTGTAAACAGGACCAAATCCTCATTGTCCGAGCTTATTTGCATTTGAGAAGTTGTCTGTAGCAGCCAAAATGGTCTCCAAGTGAAAGTATGGAACATCAATCGCTTCATCACTGTTTTCATTCATCAATACTTTCGCTTCTCCTTCAGCTTTGTGCCAGTGAGATTTATGTGCCCCTTGAGTACCTTTACTTCTATCTGAAATAGAAAGGGGGAGGATTTTATTACCTCAATTGGATTGAGAATGAACCTTGAAATCAAGTACAAAATGGTAAAAAAAATATATAGCTTCTAGAGTTAGATTCATTCAGCAAATACCTGCTCTTCTTGGCATTCGTCTTCTATAGTAAATGTAGCTAAAGCTGCCTATGAGTAGAAACATCAAAGCTGTTATGGACGAAAGGATTGCTTTTAGCTTCATCGATTTCTTAGCTTTAGTTTGAGCTGAAAGTAGAAATTCAAAACCATGTTAGATATATTAACATCTATCTTGAAGAACTTTGATGCAAATAGTCATTGGACCTCAGAACATCATTAATACTTTTTAAGAATTATTTCTATCTTAAGTTCTAGTTTGCTCAACGAACTCCTCAACACAGGAAAAGGAAAAGGAGAATCATTGTTGTCAAGTCCTAACATTAATAAGGAATTCTATCCATAACATAGTACCATTATGAAATAAAGAATCAAGTTATATTATACTATGCTATTCTAACCTAAAGGTGAGCCACGCCTGACAAATATAGTCCTTTCTGTTTCATTTTTGCTAAGTTATTGCAGATTGAACAGTTCCCCTGTCCAGATGGAACAAGTACCGGAACCATCATAAGTATAAGCAGTGCAAGAGCAATTGTTGAAACATGCAGATCTACACTGTGAGACTTCCCCAACAGTGATATTAATATATTGAGAAGCATATACTCTCATAATTGAACTTATTCATAAGCTATCTTTGTCTTCAGTGGTTGCATTACATTGCACCTTTTGGTCTCTTAAACAACCACCTTTTTCTCTATCTGATGGCTTGAAACCACTCAAACAATTGCTGGTTGCATTAGATTCATCACAAACTCCAAATGCCCCACATTTAGCATAAACCTCACAAAATTCTCTTGGTTGAGACTAGAATAGATTCCAATCAATGTTACCATCAAACCATGTTTGTTGTTTAAATTGTCCTGAGACATCCACGAAGAATCTTGATGTGATTGTACTATTATAAAGGGAATATGTAAAATATGACTCATTCTCATTATCGGTGTATCTGCAATCATATATGTAGCTAAACCTTATTTCAGGTACTGCGCTGAACATTTGGCCATCCCATGAACCACTTGCCCAATACTCTGTAGTCCTATTCCATTTTATAACAACCTGGGCATGCTTTGGGTCTATTTCCACATAATACAATCCTGGTGCTGGATCACTTAAATTCTTCCATGAAGCCAGAACATGTTTTCGTTGTGTACGCTTATCATATCCAAGTTTAGCACCAGGCAAAAGTGTGTGTGTTGGGTAGTCAAAACTTTGCCAAAGTAATAAGGGTGTTGGTGCCTTTGACACATCAATCAAAATCAAATTTCCATTGTCACGAAGAACTGCAGTTACTGAAATATTTTGATTGATGTTCCCTGCACGTGCTGTCCAAATTGAGTTTCCAAGTCCATCGAGAAGCACCAAGTTGCCTTGACTAATTATCAAGTTAGCATTAGTACGTTCAAGTGGTTTATCCCTATTTGCTACCCATACTACTGTTTGCGGGTATAATCTCTTGTACCATATGCCCAGGTAGTAGGAGCGAGAGCTACCTGGTCTGAAGAAACCAAGCTCAAAGTTCCCACCTGGAGAGATAATTGTTTTGCCTGAAGAAACAGATTCATTCGCAGTGAGGGAAAGATTGGTGTTGAGGCTAAAACATAAAAGTTGCGCAAGAAGTATCAGAATAGAATATTTGTTCTTCATTTCTATGGCTGCACAATTTGTTGATAGAATGAATGGTTGTTAAAAGATAAGATAGAGAATATGAAAGAAGACTTTTCTGCTTGGAGTTTGAAAAAAAAATCATCTTTTATCTAAAAATCAAAATTTAGACTTTACTTTTCTTTAGTCTTCCAACTGTCAACATCACCCCATCTATTATGATATGAATAACTTGACGAATGCCTCGGGTGGAACTTAATAAGGCTAAATCACCAAATATGAATGTATCTAAACAACGTTGATGCAAATATTCAGTGGACCTCAGAACCTACCATTAATATCTTTTAAGAATTTATTCCAAGTTTAAAGAATAAGGAGAAGGAGAATCATTGTTGTTGCTAAGTGCTAATGTTTATAAGAAATTCTACTATGTTTTAGCTATTCTAACCTTCAGGTGAGCCGCGTTTGACAAAGATATTCCTTCCTGTTTCATTTTTGCTGATTTGTTGCAGATTGAATAGATTACCTCTCCAAATTGAACAGGTACTGGAACCATCATAAGTATAAGCATAAGCAGTGCAAGAGCAATCATTGAAACAAGTAGATCTACACTGTGACTCTTCGCTAATGGTGATATTAGTATCTGGAGAAGCAGGCAATCTCATAATTGAAATCATCCAAAAACTATCCTCATCTTTATTAATTGCACTGCACTTTAACTTTTCATTTCTTACACAGCCACTCATATAATCATTCAAACTCCATTCTCTGTATGATCTAGGCTTGAAATCGCTTAAACAGTTGCAGGATGAATTAGCATTATTGCAAACTCCAAATGCCCCACAATAAGCATAAACATCACATTGTTCTCTAGGTTGAGACCACAATAGAGTCCAATGAGAGTCACTATCCAACCATACGAGTTCGTTAATTTTTCCTGAGACATCTATTTTCAACTTTGGTGGCCTTGAACTAGTATAATTAGAAAGGGAATATGTAAAATATGATCCATTTCCATTGTCGGTATAGTTGTAATTGTACGTGTAGTCTAACCCCATTTCAGGGAATGGGCTGAACGTATGACCATTCCATGAACCACTTACCCAAAACTGTTTAGTCCTATTCCATTTTATAACAAATCGGGCATGGCTGGGGTCTAGTTCTAGAGAATACAATCCTGGTGCTGGATCACTCAAACTCTTCCATGAAATCAGAACCTGTCCCCTTTGTGTACGACAAGCTTAGCACCAGGCAACAATGTATCTGTTGGATAGTCAAAACTTTCCCATAGTATTAAAGGTGTTGATGAATTTGACATATCACTCAAAATCAAATTTCCATCGTCACAAAGAACTGCTATGACTGAATTATTTGGAGTAATAGTCCTAGCAACATGTGTTGACCAAACTATACCTTGAAATTTATCGATAAGCACCAGGTTGCCTTGAAGAATTGTTAAGTTAGCAGTACCATAATCAAGTGGTTTATCCCTATTTGCTACCCATACTACATTTTGCCATAAAATAGTGTTCTTGTACCATATGCCTATGTAGTAGTTGAAAGAATTACCTGGTTCAAATTTCTCACCTGAAGAGACTATTGTTTCGCCAAATGAAAGAGATTTATTCGCGGAAATAGTGTCCCCTCCAAAACATAGATTACTGTTGAGATTGAAGCATAAAAAGAGTAGTAGAAACCAACAAATATTCATTTCGATGGCTACACATAACACAATTTGTTGAATATGGCTGAAACAATAAGGACACTTTTCTGCTTTGGAGTCGATGAATGTAGTCAAAACAAGTTGATTTTTCTTATTGCTAGTATACTTTCATTTTTCTTCTAACTAGTGGTGGCAAAAAGTAGCAATATTGAAAATGAATTGGATTTGCAATCCACTCATATAAATATGGGTATATAATAGATTGAATAAAATAATTTGAAGATGTTGAAATTCGGAGCAAAAATAAATTATAACAAGAAAAAAAAGGTAGACGAAGAGGGAGACAAGTGGGGAAATAATGATTGTCCCCAAGGAAAAGATATGAAATCACAAGTATTGAAGAATAACATCATGTCAAGCGACCCAACAATTTTTGTCACTGGAAATTTGTCTGTGGGTGGTGTGTCAAGTCAATTTTAAATTTAATTTTTTTTCAAATTATTTTGAAATTGATTGATTTATTTGAGACTTTTCTACACCTATAAACAATTCATAAACATGTATTGGAGGTGGTTTGACCTAAGGAGAGACCAAGGAGCCATTGTGGTGCAAGGCGAAAGATTTGATACATAATGAGTTTTCCGTTACTTTCTTTTTTCTATTTTTAATATTAGTTATGAATTTTATTAGTGTATTTTTACATGCTTTTATGAGTAGCTAATTTTCTATCTAGAAATTTGGTAAAACCTTTTGAATTCTTGTTACATTTTTATATAATTGAGTTTTTCTGACCCTATTTGTTCAACTATGTAATGATTGTAATTAATTGATTGGCTATTGATTAACGATGTTGTTATATTTGATTGTTCTCGAGAGACTATGAGATAAGGTTTTAGTTTAGCAGCCCCACTTGGAAGCATTAAGAGATAAATGATTGAGATCTGAAAAGTGCATGTAATATATGTGTAAGGATAACAATGTCATGGCTACAATCAAGATACTAACAAAATATAGATTATTTTTCTGCTAGTGCTTTAGAAGTCTGCAGGAAAACATTACAATTGTATCATATATAATTGAAAATTAAGATGATCTCACACCATTACTATCGTTCTCCTTCTTCTGTAATTGTCACTTGATTGTTAGAGACTTTTGAGGGAGAAGATGGTATGCTAGACGCGTGTGTTCTTATTACAAAAACTGGTCTATTAGGTCTCTGAAGACTCGTACCTTCTCCTACCAACATTACAATGACATCTGACATTTTAGGACGATCATTTGAATCTTCTTGCACACACAAGAGTGCAACATTGATACACTTCATCACTTCACTTCTATTGCATGATTCAAGTAATGACTTCTCTGTTAATTGCATTGCCCTTTCTTCTATCCACACTCTCCATGCCTGTGATAACTTCCAGTTAGATATCAAAACTTGCAAAAAGGACAAAAATGATGTAGGTCTGAGTTTCTGCACTTACATAGCCTAACAAGTTTAATGCTTCTTCTGATTGGTAAAATCCTGTGTTCTTTCGTCCACTGATCATCTCAAGTATGACTACTCTGAAACTGAATACATCTGACTTGAGGGAAAACAGACCATCTGATGCATATTCAGGAGACATATAGCCACTTGATAACACTATGTCGAAAACGTGTTAGATGTATTTTACAAAAACAAAAGGGAAAAATGATTGATAGGAAGGATGTTATACTTACTAGGTCCCCACTATTTTCTGTGTCTTTGCTTCTGTTCTTTTTCCTTCAACAATCCTCGCCAAGCCAAAGTCTGCAATCTTGGGATTCATATCCTCATCTATTATAATGTTGCTGGTTTTTAAATCTCTATGAATGATCCTTAGTCGTGAATCATGGTGGAGATAAGCAAGACCTCGTCCAATACCCAATATGATGTCATAGCGCTTCTTCCAATCCAATAATTTGCAAAGTTCTCCATCTTGCATAAATATCATGACAGAGATTAAATCTTGTCAATAGTATAGGTGCTTGAGAATAAAGAACATACCTTGGCAAACTTACCAAATATGAATGTATCTAAACTTTTATTTGGCATATATTCATACAGTAAAATTTGTTCCTTTCCGTTGATGCAATAGCCCAAAAGCCTGACCAGATTTCTGTGTTGAAGTTTTGCAATTAAAGTCACTTCATTCTTAAATTCATCTATGCCTTGTCCTGAATGACTAGATAATCTTTTCATTGCAATTTCTTTTCCGACTGGAAAGATACCCTGTTAAAAGTTGTTCATCTCATTACTATTGGTCAATGAACCATACCAGTACACAGATGTGCAAGAATTATATTTTAACCTTGTAAACAGGACCAAATCCTCCTTGTCCGAGCTTATTTGCATTCGAGAAGTTATCTGTAGCTACCAAAATGGTCTCCAAACGAAAGTATGGAACATCAATGATTTCTCCTCCTCCAATCTTGTCCAAGTGAGATATTTGTGTCCCTTGAGTATCATTTATTCTATCTTAAATAGTTAGGGAAAAAGAAAAAGAAAAACAGAATGACCTCATTACCTCAATAAGATTGAAAAAGCAAATTAAGTTAAAAAAAGGTACGAACGAAATATTTTCCAGAGTGAGATTCATTCAGTAAATACCTGTTCCTTTTGTCATTCTTCTTCTTCTTCTTCTATAGTAAATGTAACTAAAGCTTCCTATGAATAGAATGATAAAAGTTGTTGTGGATGAAAGCAGAACTATCAGCTTCATCGATTTCTTAGCCTTAGTTTGATCTGAAAGTAGAGAGCCAAAAACAAGTCAGATATGTTTAACATCTTTCTCGAAAAATATAATGCGAAAGTGGACCTTGAAACTTATTAAGCTAAGTTATTTTATGTTATTCTAACCTTCAGGTGAGCCACTTTTGACAAAGATAGTTTTTGCTGTTTCAGTTTTGCTGAGTTGTTGCAGATTGAACAGATCCCCGATCCAAATTGAACATGCACCAGAAACATCATAGGTATAAGCAGTGCAAGAGCAATTGTTGAAACATGCAGATCTACACTGTGAGGCTTCCGCAACTGTGATATTAGTATCTTGAGAAGCAGGTAATGACACTATTGAATTCATCCAAAAGCTATCCTTGTCTTCAGTAATTCCGTTACACTGCACCTCTTGATCTCTTACTCTTACACAGCCACTGGAATAATTATTTGAATTCCATTCTGCATCTGATCTTGCTTTGAAACCGCTCAAGCAATTGCAGGATGAATTAACATTGTTGCAAACTCCAAAAGCCCCACAATTGGCGTAAACATCACATTGTTCCGTTGGTTGAGCCCAGAATGGATACCAATCATCCAAACTAGTCGACCATAAGAGTTGCTTAATTTGTCCAGAGACATCCATGATAAATTTTGATGGGATTTCACTATTATAAAGGGAATATGTAAAATATGACTCATTCTCATTGTCGATATAGCTGTAATTGAATATGTAGCTTAACCTCATCCCAGGTACTGAGCTGAACGTCCGGCCATTCCATGAACTACTTGCCCAATACTGTGTTGTCCTATTCCATTTTATAACAAGTTGGGCACGCCGTGGGTCTAATTCCATGGAAAATAATCCAGGTGACGGATCGTTCAAATCCTTCCACGAAATCAGAACCTGTTTTCTTTGTGTGCGTTTGTCATATCCAAGCTTACCACCAGGTAAAAATGCATGTGTGGGGTAGTCAAAACTTTGCCAAAGTAGTAAGGGTGTTGATGAGTTTGATGACAAATCACTCATAATCAAATTTCCATCGTCGCGAAGAACTGCTATGACTAAATTTTTTGGAGGTACACTCCTAGAAATATTTGTTGACCAAACTAAGCTTTGAAATTTATCGAGAAGCATCAGGTTGCCTTGAATAATTGTCAAGTGAGCCGCATCACTAACTGGTGTCTCCCTATTTGCTACCCAAACTACAGTTTTGGATGAAATATTCTTGTACCATATGCCTAGATAATATTTAAAAGAGTTACCTGGTGTGAAGAAACCAAGCTCAAAGTTCCCACTTGAAGAGATAATTGTTTGGCCTGAAGAAACAGATTCATTCATAGAAATGGTGTCTCCTCCGATGGAAAGATTCGTACCGAGACTAAAGCACAAAAAAAGTACTAGAAACGAATGATTGTTCTTCATTTCTATGGTAAAGAAGATGATGAACGAAAGAATAAGAGAAAATAAGGAGGGTAATTGTTGACGGAAGTATATTTTTCTCTTCAAAGTCCATCAATGTAGTCAAACAAGTTGATTTTTTGGGTAGGAAACCAAATACTTTCCGTTGACGAAAGATAATATTTTCTAGAACATATCTTTTTATTTTTGGCTTGAGAATAGAAAATACTTTTTAGAAAAATAATTTTTGATCCGAAAATTAACGACAATCGATCTCAGACCCAACCCGGACACCCAAACTAGGAGTGGCGTAAAAACAAGAAATTTTGAAAATTCGAAATATTTTTCAAAAATAATTTTTTTTAAAAAAAAATTGACGGAAGTGGCCAGGGGTGGGGTGAGATGGTGGGTGGTAGGGGTGGCGTAAAAATGAAAAATATTAAATTTAAAAAAAATTTCAAAAAAAAATTTTTTAAAAAAAAATTGACCGGGGGGAGGAGGGGTCGTGGGGTTAGGATATGGGATGAGTTAAAAAATGAAATTTGAAACATTTTTCCAAAATAATTTTTTTGTGGGGTGGGGGAGTAGGGGTGATAGGGGTTGGATGAGATAAAAATAATCTTAAAATTTAAAATATTTTTTAAAAGTAATTTTTTAATTTTTTTGTTTGGGGGGGGAGGAGGGTTGGGGGCTAGTTTGGTGGTAGGGGTAAAAAAATATTTGAAAATTTACAAAATTTAATTTTTTTGGATGGGGAGGGTCGGGTACAGGATATGGGTAGGGTATGAAAAAAAATTGTAATTTAAGGATGAAGTTGAGTTTTTAAAAAATGTTTTCCTTAATTTTTTAAGGACAATCCATTGTCAGACCTCCAATGTTCAACGGATCTCACTTTGGTTGATGGAAAGCACGCATGGAAGATTTCATCTAAGGTGAAGATTATGAACTCTGGAATGGGATAACTATTGGACCTACCATTCCTATAAAAATTGTGGAAGGAGTTCAAGTTCCAAAGGTAAGGATTGACTTTACTGTTGAAGATCTATCAGCTCTCAGAAAGAATGTTCAGACCGAAAACATTCTAGTTTGTGGCCTTGGACCAGATGAGTATAATAGGATCTCAAATTGTACTACAGCCAAACAATAATGGGATGCACTTGGCAATACTCATGAAGGAACTAGTCAAGTAAGGAAATTTTGAGTCGCTATGGTGTTCACTGAATATGAAACCTAGATGAAGGAAGGCGAACCTTTATTATAAATGATTACTAGACTCACTAAGTTGATGAATGAGTCGTCATCTCTAGGAAAAGTTCTCATCGAGATTCATTACGCATTCACAAAGCAAAAGGCAATTGAGAGATTGACTTTTCAAGGTGTTATGTAACGAAGAACACTGAAGAACATGTCTTATCACAGAGTCTAGGTTCGAGGAAGTTTTCTTGATGTTTGTGGTTTCAATGTATTGATAGTTCAGTGATCTATAAACTGAATATAGAATTTTAGTCTTCAAGTTGAGAGCAACTCGATGACTTGGGAACACACACCTTGGAGGTTTGTGCTAGCATAGAAATTAGTTAATTAATCATTAGGTTACATAAATTCTTGTTATCTCTTTGATTGTTGAGGCTCATTGATATTTAGTGAATTTGAGGGTAAATCCTGTTGAGGAACAGGTCGTGGTTTTTACACCTTTTGAGTCGGGTGTTTCCACGTTAAATCTTGTATTCTTACTTTAATGTCTTTACTCTATCATTGAAACACACGTTAGACAACTTGGTTCACTTAAGTAAAGTTTAAGAAAAGTAATAAAAATCTAGATCGTGTAGAATAACACTATTCCCATATTAGAACAACACCTTCAATATAAATCATAATAATG
>JAJOOS010011639.1:0-14941 GCA_029582725.1 Solanum chiquidenum | reverse complement strand
AGAGGGAACTTATTTCCATCTAAAGCTTAGCCTAGTCACTATTATCTTGCAAATTTCCTATCGAAAGCATGTACCCAACCATTTATCTCAACTTGTATTGCGGTCACACCCCAAGAACTCTTCCCCATACTTGATTTTCTTGTTATTTTTGTTGTTTTTAGTTACTTGTGACAAAAACCCCAAATTGATATTTGACACTTTTGTGTCCCCCCTTCGATTTACAATGTTTTTAATCATTAATGTCTTTAGCTATGACTACTTAGAACTAGATTTTATTTTTCTTTTAATTCTCAAGACCGCTCCCTTGGGACACGACCCCAACCCTTGGTTGGGTTACTATATTATTGACGATCATAGACACTCGAACCGTAGTTAGTGTCGTTGGTCACTATAAGCATCAAAATGGCGCCGCTGCCAGGGAGTGGTGTTACTTGAGAATGTTTAGATTAGTAAAAAATTTGTTCTTCTTAGTTGTAGTTTACTCACTTCATTTTTTTGTAGTTTGTTTTGCTAGTTTGAATATCAGAACAGGAACTAAGGATGGAGAACCACTACGGATATCACACGGATCATCACCTTCTGAAACTATTGAACCTCAGGGATAACCTCCTGACATTTAAACAGGTAGGATGAAAAAATCCAAGAAATGTGGCTGAAGTTTCAAGCGGTACTGCAACAATGCCCATCTCACGGGATGACGGATAGGGACTACTGGAGTGCTTCTAAAGGGGTCTTGGACCAGAGAATAGAAGTATAGCTGATCAACTTTGTGAAGGCGGCATGCTACACCAACCCTATGAGGTTATAGCAAAACTCCTTGATGGCATGGTAGATGTCACACCCTAAACTCGGGGGGCGCAACTGGCTCCTAATGCCAAAACTCAGGCCCGAGCCGACCCTGCTGAACCATTTGCTACTAGCGCATGGCAGTCAAACACACAATCAAGAAAAACAAACAAGTATATCTCGGCTTAAAACTAAGCCATCGGCCGGCAAGGCCCCTGTCAACTGATCTATAAAAGAAACAGCTACTCCCAGGAGATCATCTAACTAAATAGCCAACTAGCACAGAAGTCCTGATTGGGCCGTCCAGGACACCATGATATCTATACCAAAACAAAAGGCAGGTATATATCAATACAATACATCAAACAACTCACAAGCTTCAGCAAACCAACAACATAGGCCAGTATGGTCATAACGTAGCTATACACCCCACACACTAGTCTGCAAGCCTCTAAGAGTAGTAAAGATTAGCGGGACAGGGCCCCAGCCTACCCATAAATATATATACAACAAAAGGTAACAAACCTCCCAACTCTGGCAGCTCCGGAGGAAAGGGGCTAGCCAACTGGATAAAAGTCAATCCTGCTGATGAGGAGGTCTACTCGGTCGTCTGTCAAGACATGCATGCATGAATGCAGCGCCCCCAAGGCAATGGGGCGTCAGTATAAAATAATGTACAGAGTATGAAAGGCAGTAGACTATGAGGAGGTATCCTGATATACTGGAATAATCTGATAAATAAATCAAGGATAAGATAAGTGTACTGACCTGCTCCTAAATCTAAACTTATCAAAACTAATAAAACAACAACCTAACCAAGCCCCCATAAGCTCGGTAGGTACAAACAGCACACAAGACCACCTACTCAGGCCCTCACAAGCCCGAAAGGTGCCAATCAGCCTATATACCCCTATCGGTAGTCCCCTATCCCCGTAGGTAGTCACTAGCCCTCTTAGGCATTAATATAACCCCGTAGGCAGCACATAGCTCTCTTAGGCATCAACATAGCTTATAGACAACTCATAGCCCTCTTAGGCAACAACATGGTTTTGTAGGAAGCACATAGCCTTCTTAGGCATCAATATAGCCCTGTAAGCAACTCATAGCCCTTTTAGGCTTCAATATAACCCCGTAGGCAACTCATAGCCCTTTTAGGCATCCATATAGCCCTGTAGGCAAAACATAGACCTTCTAGGCATAGATCACATTCATGCATATAACCACAATAGCCCCAAGGGAAACAATAACAATCCAATCACTAAAAGCGAGCAATTTAGTTATAAGCAACCTATAAAAATAGCCTTTAAGTCGTGTCCAACATAGGGACGCTACTAACTGAATAAGAATCCCGTCAAGGGAGGATTATATCAACTCGAGCAGCCAATAATCAACAATAATGGCTAAAAGTGTAACAAGGATAACAACCCAATTACATTTCTCCTAAGCTTTAAGGAAACATGTCGTAAGTAGGGAATAACCTTAACATACCTTTTCAATGAACGCTCGAAATACCGTAGTTCCTCCACGAAAGTTGTTCCTTATGTCCTAAGTTTCGCAAACACTATATATACACAGCTGGTACGCACCTATAAACAATTCATAATTATTCTTAAATCGACAGATTTGCCATATTGCCCCAACTTGTCGAAACGTCCGTAGAAATTCATAAAAACAACCATAAAAGGGTCCCGAGATGATTACCTTAGCTAACCAAGTGTAAACCTTGAAGAAACACCAATAACTACAAATTTATATCTTAAAAAACCAGCTCCAAATGCAGCTAATAGAAGTAAAAAATGATTGCCACGTGGAGGGATTACGTTTCTAGGCACGGGGGCAATGTTTAATGGTAGAAATCATCAAAAACTAACCTTCATCATGCTAGAACTCCATAGGAACCCTCTCTAAGCTTTCTCTTTGGTTTTGGAACTGAAATGAAATGTTTTCATGGCTTAAAACGTTAAATAAGCCGACATACCATTATTTTTTTTACCCGACCCGGATTCTTCCCCGCAGTCCCTAGTAAAACCCTCATAACCTTTTATTCTGATGTCGGTTTGATACGTGGTTTTATGAGTTGCAAACTAGACTCGTAGGCCTTCGATTTAATGGGTGATAGGCCTTCTAACTCTTTATATATTGGGAGAAAATATCCAAGACATTTGACCTAAATTTTAGAGAAATCTTTAAAAAGGAACTTACGATAACTTTCACCAACTTTTATTTTGCCACTTACTTAACTTCAAAACTTGAGATACAACCCTTGAACAATTAAAATATGACATACCACATCATTTTTAATTTATTACTCACCCTCTTGTCTTTCCACAAAGTTACGAGTTAATTTAGACGTTTTGAAAAGTCGGGGTGTTACAGTAGAAGCCAGCAAAGAAACAAAAAGAAAGCAGGAGTGGGATGCACTAGTCACCCAGTTGGATGTTCTATCCACCCAAGTCACAGAATTAGAAGTACAAGCCGTGGGAAAAGAAAAGCACTCCTCCCTTCGAGAGTGTAAACATGGGAAGAAGTAGAGAGATGTGCAGGATGATGAGGCTATGTCACTCATTCAACAAAAAATTGAGGCACATGAGAAGATGTTGAATTACATGAAAGATAACATCAAAATGCTAAATGAAGCGTCAGCCTCTCACTCCATGACCATCCATTTGCAGGATGCTCAAATTGGCCATTTGATATCAGGTCAATACCCACCCTTCGCTGAGGACTCGCCTAATTACAACATGGGCGACTCCAAAAATGAAGAATAGTTGTTGAGTTGAGTCGTGCCGCGACGTTAACTAAGGTGTTATTTGGGAGGCAACCCAAAACCCCCTAATATTTTATATTTATGTATTGGTAAAATAATTATGTGTTGTGGTATAGGTCGAAATGCGAAAAGTGCAGGGTGACAAGTATCAGATCCAATTGGCGAGTCACCGAAGAAGTCAACGATCTTGACCCTATTTGCTAGTTGACTCCAATCATCTCCAACAGTGAAGCATGTAAAACTCGGCGAGCATGTGAACTTATTGGCGCATCGCCGACTCTGTTGGTGATCTCGTTGGCAATCGCCGTTTGAACTCCCAGGTTTATTGGAAAGTTCTGTAAAACTCAGCGAAACAAGTGATTGATTGGCGATACACCAACTAATTCGGTGATTCAAATTGATATCGACAAATACCCAGGAATTGGACGGCACTCGAGTAAAGCTAAAACAAGGCGGTTGTGAAGCATTCGAGAAAGTGGGTTGAAAATAGGCGTGTTGGGTTGTCTAGAGAGGCTTTGGAGAGATTGCTGAATCACTCAACGACTCGGTTGACATTCCCACCTCACCTTCGTTTTAATGCTAAATCTTTGGAAGGTCTACACCTAAAGTCGCATAAGAATTATGCCGCCCTGACAGATGGAGAGAGACTGCATAGACAGGACCTTTCTTTACCTCCCTCTTTGTCTTATTATGCTTTTTCTTTCGTGGATGTTTGAGCTCATGGCTCCTCTTTTTTATTTTAAGTGATGCAAATTTTGACCCTTCCAAAAAAAATTCGCCACCGCTTGTGTTGAAAGTGGTTGTTCTTCTGCAAAATTTAAGTCTCAGTTCTGATCAATATTGATAACTTGAATAGTGCTATCAATTGAACGAACATGAATGTGCGGCTACGATGAGACCAAATGAAGTTGCATAGACAATATGTGAACTGTTTGCATCTTGTTGTGATTAGCCATTTATCGAATTGATTCTCTTGTAATGACCGTTGCACACTAGCCAAAGTGTGTAGTCTTGTTTGACTTAAGTGTCGATGCCTTGTGTGATTAGCTTACTTTGAACCATGGATGAATAAACCCAGAATTTGCCCTGTTAGTCTAATTGATTTAGAAAGGTGTCCTCTTGATATGATCTTAGGCAACTTTAAAGAGTGTGAGCCAATTTTGACATATACCTCTTTTGTGGCCTACCCATGAGCGTGTGAAACTCTTTTGAGCACCCCTTGAGCCTTACCTTTCTTTGGAAAAACCTTGATGAACCCTAGACCTTACTTAACCTCACTACATATAATCCTCTTGAGTTGTGATTTAGTGAATAGACAACTTAGGCCAAAAGCCTAAGTTGGGGGTGTGGTGAAAAGGAAAAGGAGAAGTCAAGAAGTGCAAGAAAAAGTGTCTCTAACCCATGGTATTGCAAAACAAAATGGAAATCCTCCAAAATATATATATATATATATATATATATATACATATATATATAATAATTTTGGAATAAAAGTACAAAAGGAATTGGCTTTCCAATCAATACATGGAAAGTGAATGAAAGGATGACTTAGAAGCACTCGAAAAAAAAGTGATAAGGGAAGGAAAAGGGACATTTTGAGAACACCACATCTCACAAGGATGATGAAGTCACTGAGCCTAAATGACCATACCTTTGCACTCAGCCCCATAACAAGCCTTGAAAAGACCGTTTTGATCTTGAGAAAGCCAAACCGAAAGTCGATTGGAAAATAAGGGAAAACCTATGGGTGAAAACATGCATTGTGTTCCTCTTTTTGAGTGTGAGCGTTGCATCTGATTCCTAATCTTAAATTGATTAACTCTTGTGTGTGAATGTGGAATCATTCTTTGTGTGAGGGCATTTAGACACTTTTGTTGAGCTTGAACTTGCATTAGTAGCAAGTATTGCGAGCATGAGAATCTTTGGTAATGGTGTGTCACAACTTGAATCTTTGAGTACACAATTGAATCTCTGCATAAGTAATTTTAAGTTTTATTGTGTAAATACATGATTGAGTCTTGTGTAGCACTATTTGAGACACCTCCTTTTCGAATGACTGAACTTGAGTTTGCTTGAAGACAAGCAAAAGTTTAAGTTGGGGGTGTTGATGAGTTCACATATTGGACTAATTTAGGGCTATATTTCAATGGGAATTGTGTCCTCAACTGCTTATTTTATCTCAATATCTGATGAAAATGCTTAAGTTTCAGGTATTTAAAGTTTTAGTGGAAACATGGACACTTAGGCGCAAAAAAGAACAAAAATGCTGAAAAGAACGAAGAAGCTGAATCCTGAGCATCGCCAAGCATACTTGGCAAATCGCCAAAGGGACGCACTCCGCCCATTGCTCCAGTACGCGAAGCCCCGAAGGAAGTGGATCAAAAGGAGATTAAAGGAGCAGTCGGCGTGTCGCCGAATAGTTCCGTGAAGCAGTACTATGTTGCCCAATGACAAAGAGCACAATGATGTCGAAGGATGGTGCAAGACGGCGATGAACTGCACCTAAGGCGAATCGTCGAGTCGATCGGCGATTCCGACTAATGTCGCCGAATGATCCACTGCAGCACAAGTTTTTTAAAACTATAAATACTCGTTGAGAGTTATAGCTTAATATCAGTTTTAGCATTACATTTTTAGTATAAATTTTTAGACAATATAATTTTAGTACTTTTACTCTCAAGCTTGGAGAGGGTTTTGGGGAGACTAGAAGAAAGGAGTTCATCTTCCCCAAGTTGGAAGTGGGTCTTCTCCATTCTTCTTCCTTTGCTTAAATCAAGGTTTAATTTCTTGTACCCATTTGATTTCACTACCATTTTAGGTGTATTTTGTTGTTTCATAATGTGTGGCTAAAAACCCCATTCTTGGGGTGTGATTTAGCAAATAAATGTTGATATTATTGTTGGGTCTTGCTTGCTGATAGGCTAGATGTATTTTAATGGTGATTTCACCTAGTGGTTGTGGTTTAATTTAATGGGTTTGTAGTTACAAATACAAAGCCACCCATGTGGTTTTGGCTTGCCCGAGAGGGAGGTCACAAAACCAAAACCACTAGACTGATGGCCTAAGGAGTGGGTCGACATGAGGTTCAGCCCGAGAGGGTGAGCCCTAGTCCCATATCCTAACACTCAGCTCGAGAGAGTGAGTGGGGTAAGGCGTAGGCTGGTCTTCATGCAGCAAATGGGTGTCCGAGAGGAACGCATTTGAAACGGGGTAAGTTGCCCGAAAGGGAATGTATTTCCATCTAAAGTTTAGCCTAGTCACTATTATCTTGAAAATTCCCTATCGAAAGCATGTACCCAACCATTTGTCTCAACTTGTATTGCGGTCACACCCCAAGAACTCTTCCCCATACTTAATTTTCTTGTTGTTTTTGTTGTTTTTACTTACTTGTGACAAAAAACCCAAATTGATATTTGACACTTTTGTTTCCCCCCTTCGATTTACAATGTTTTTAATCGTTAATGTCTTTAGCTACGACTAGTTAGAACTAGATTTTATTTTCTATTAATTCTCAAGACTGCTCCCTTGGGACACGACCCCAACCCTTGGTTGGGTTACTATATTATCGACGATCGTAGACACTCGAACTTTAGTTAGTGTCTTTGGTCACGATAAGCATCAAAATGTATCACGGACCCCCAGTGGGAGGCGTGGTTCGTAGCCATGTGCTCTAATCCTCTGAGCTAGTTGTGTCTAATTTTTGAAGACTAATATTTTTTGTAGTTTTCTACTCTGTATAAATTAGACTGTGCAATTGGTTTGAAGAATATGAAAACTTCACCTAATAAGTCAGTGTTGTACTTTTGGTTTTCTACTCCGTTTGAATTTGAAACTGATTTGAAGTCATAAAGATTTCATCCAAATTCAAAGTTCATTCGATTGACTATTTGAAGAATATAAAATTTCATTGTTAAATAGAAACAAATTGTACAATTTTTTTGTCTTCGTTGTTAGTATTCTAAATTCTAAGTGGTATATCTAATTGTGATAGCAAGAAAACAAAAAGGACTAGTGACTTAAAGTCAATGATTTTGTGCCTACGTTAGGTACCTCTATGGAATGAACTTTGATATTGTGTAAAGATTGTCAAAGAGAATTGAAGCACTATAATCCTTTTGAAGAATAATATTTCCAAAAGAGGTTTCATGCTATCATTGGCAATTTGATAGTACGGAGAAAAAATATGTGCAAAATTTATTTTCAAATACTTCAAAAATATATTGATAAAGATAAAATTAGATTTAGTGACATTCTTGTATTATGTTTGACCCCACAAAACTGTTAGAGTATATTTGATATTGCGGTCGTTGAGTTTCTCTTTTACTAGTATATGGTATGACTAGTATGAAACTACCAAATTATATATATATATATATATATAAAACTTGTACAAAATAGTTGTTTTCTTTTATGAAAGAGTGTCACTTAAAATGTTGGGAATTTTTTTTTCATGAAAAGATTTGTCTATTAAAATACAACTATATGTATACACATGAATATTTGTGGAAAGTCATTTGTCATGTTTGTGTTGTTAAAGAAACATTTGGGTCATATTGCCCTTATTGGACCCAATGAAACTATGTTTATGGGTAATTCTATAACAACAAAATTGAAATTTATGGAAAGGTCCTTCTAAAAAGGAAAGGAAATTTGACAATGTGCGGACTCTAAACAATGTTCGTATCAGACAAAATTGTACTAAGTAGAACAAAATATTTGTGAGGAAAAACTACCTCATAGAGGGCTTTTCAAACTCAATATTTTTATTTGTTCTTACTTGCTTGAGTCAAACTGTTTGTGACATGAACGCTTAGGACATGTCAATTACAAAACATTGTAAGGAAAACTTATCAACTTAGAAGTTTTGTCTAAATTTGAGTGCAATAAATAAAAATTTCAAATTTGTGTTGAATCTAAGTATGTTAAGAAGATGACATACTTCGGTTGGGTTATAACCAATTGAGGGTGAAAGAAGATGATATTCCAAAGATGGCTTTTCGAACGAGATATGGTCATTATGAGTTTTTTGTAATGTCGTTTGGTTTGACTAATTCTCCGGTGGCACTTATGGATTTGATGAACAGAGCGTTTAGAAAATACCTTCACATGTTTGTGATTGTATCCACTGATGATATATTGATCTATTCGATAAGTGAGGATGATCACATCAATCATTTGAGGATTGTGTTACAAATTCTCAAGGACCAACAACTATTTGCTAATTTCAGGAAATATGAGTTTTGGCTAAGGTTCGTAGCTTTTCTTGGTCATATTGTTTCAAGTAAGGGTATTGAGGTAGATCCTAAGAAGACGGATTCGGTTAAGAGTTGGCCTAGACCTCTATCCCCTTCGGATATCAGAAGTTTCCTGGGTTTGGCTAGTTACTATAGAAGGTTTTTTGAGGGGTTTTCTTCGATTGCCTCTCCATTGACAGCATTGACTCAAAAGAAGGGTAAGTTCATATGGTCTGAAGTATGTGAAAAAAGTTTTCAGGAATTGAAAGATAAACTTACTTCCGCTCCGGTGTTGAGTTTACCGAAAGGGACTGATGGCTTTATTGTTTATTGTGATGCCTTGAAAATTGGGCTAGGATGTGTGATTATGCAAAATGGGAAAGTTATTTCCTATGCTTCAAGACAATAAAATATTCATGAGAAGAATTATCTGGCACGCCCCGAGCCTATACCCTGGGCGGGACTGGCAACTCGAGAACCATTGTTGGCCCAAGCGAACCCTTGGCCTGGCTAGACTCTTAGCGGAAGAATTTACGCATTAATAAAGAAATCAAATGCATTTAAATCAACGGTCTCAAAATAACTTAGCCAAAGTGGCAAACCAAGTCTTAACATAAACAACTAAGCATAGAAAGACTAAAGAACTATAACTATCTGACTATGAAGACTCTAAAACTACGAGGGATGTCGAAAAAAGACCCCGATCATCCTAACAACTAAAAATACTCAAGCAATGTAAAAAGGGATCCTCCGGAAAGCAAGGAGGCTCACCAAATGACTCTGAATGCTTAACTAGATCAACGAGGCGCTGGATGTTGATCTTGGTTACCTGTATCTGTATCATAAAACGATGCAGGACAAATGGCATCAGTACATTGAATGTACGAGCGTGCAAGGGGAAAACTAAACATGACATAACTTGAACTGAATTCTGAAGAAACACTTACCTCAGCTTTACTCAAATCATGGATACTCAACTCAATGCATAAATAAACAACAGTAAAGATGCAGTTTATATAAAGCATTTAACCAGTAGGCAGCAACTCAATGTTATATTTATATATATATATATATATATATATATATATTAATAATAAAGTAATATACTTCTGTGGGAGTTTCTCTAACCGACAACCATCACTATGAGCTATGTGATGATACAACGTCTCGCCCACGCTGCCAGAACTGTCCTATAACTTTCCAGGATATAGAACACCTCAACTAAATGGATCCACTAATCTATGCTAAAAATCATTAAGGAATCATCTAAAAAGTATGACCCTTTCTACCCACGATGGCTACATGATTTATGGAGACTTGAGTTATTATGAACTCATCCCCATATCGGTGCTCAATACTACTCCCAAAATATACTTAGCTCATATATTTAAAAAAAACATAACCCTCTATGGAGTTTGAGATTATTACTCAAAAGATCTCTTGGAAATCGGTGTTTCCTCTCTTGTTTAAATGTGAAAACATTTTACTATTGGGAATACTTAGTTCCCATATAATCTTTTGAAGAAATGAACTTCGCTCTTACTCTTTCTCAACTCAATGCTCAAGTCTTTAAAACAAGTTTAAAACGATTGTGAAAGACTTTTGAAAGACTTTAAGAACTCTCTTGACTTGACTCTTTAACTCTACCTAGAATTTGAATTATGAATTCAAGGTTATGATTTGTGATAGGAAAGATATTGTGATGATTAGGAGTGTTTCTAGTTAATAAATCATGAGAAAAGGTCAAGAAAACACTGTCTGGGAGCAAGTGTGCGACACGGAGATGCATTTTAATATTTGGTAGAAGTAATTTTTTTGAGGAAGAGGGATTCGCAACCTCTCTGCGATGCGGAGAGAAAAAGTCCCATTGTTGAGGAACAGGTCCACGATGCGGACCTGGTACTCAGATTCTGTCGACTTTTTTTCTTCTTCATTTTCTCACCTCAATTCGCCCAAATTCGATTATTTGTCTCAATTTGTCTTTAGATTCAAATACCCAGTATATGTACACCAGAATTTATCCATAAACGACTCTAAAATCGATACGATTTCCTCAATAACTCAACAATATCATCTTAACTCAAGAACTAAAGTCAATTTCAAGAACACAACTCAAGATCATCAAACTTTCAACTTTCTAGAATGAATCTCGTTGATATAAATATGATTGGCGCATGGTTGAATGAACCCAACGCTATGAAAGTCTGACATATCTCGTAGGGATTAACCGTTGGCGAAATCCACAAGCGAAATCGCAAGAACTTGACAAATCTTGACTTTTTCTCCTCCTTTCTCCTCTTGAGTTCTTTCTCTAAAAACCCTAGCATGAAATTTGAGTGCGTAAACTGAACCATTTTAGTTTAGACCCCAAATAAATTACTAAAAGTGGATTTAATTAATTGGGTAATAAAAAGACCAAAATACCCTTCTAAAATCCGGGTGACTTTCCTTATTCAGACAGCCCGACTTCAAACTGGCATATCTCCCTCATACGAACTCGAAACTAGCAAACTCGGTGGCGTTGGAAAGATAATTCAAAGACCTTTCATATGGTATCTTGTAGCCCACCTAACTCATCCTGCACTAGGAGTTATGGTCGTTTGAAGTTGACCCAAAACTCATACTTAACATAACTTGCCAAATTTCAGATTTTCATTCTTTCCAAAAATGGTTCTTTCTATTTTTAGCTCTTTCAAATAACGGGGTGTTACAATATCTCCCCCTTGGTAACATTCGTCCTCGAATGAGATTACTCTCAGTAGGCTAAGGGTGTAACATCTAATATTCAGCTCAAACACCCAACAAGAAAAATGAAAATACAACAAGTCAACTTAAAGTAAATGCCAAGAAAAGGATTAGTACCTTAATTTGGAATTTCTTTGGACTCAAAGAGATGTGGGTATATCTTCTTCAAGTCCTCCTCAGCTTCCCAAGTAGCTTCCTCAACAAACTTATTCCTCCACAGAACCTTGACTAATGCTACTTCCTTGGTCCTTAACTTGCGAACTTGACGATCTAAAATTTGAAAAGGAATCTCCTCATAAGATAGCTATCCTTAATACCAATATCTTCAGTAGGTATGACAAGTGAAGGTTCGCTCATGCACTTCTTCAACATGGAAACGTGAAATACCGGATGAACCGCTGCTAACTCTTGGGGTAGCTCTAACTCATAAGCTACATTGTCAATCCTCTTGGATATCCTGTAAGGACCAATATATCGGGGACTCAACTTCCCCTTCTTACCAAATCTCATAACACCCTTCATGGGTGAAACCTTCAAGTAAACCCAATCATCTACTTCAAACTCTAAGTCTCTTCTCCTAACATCTGTATAGGATTTCTGACGACTCTGCGCTGTTTTCAATCTCTCTAGAATAACCTTTACTTTTTCCATAGCTTGATGAACTAAGTATGGTCCTATCAACCCAGCTTTACCAACCTCAAACCATCCAACAGGAGATCTGCATCCTCTCCCATAAAGAGCCTCATACGGAGCCATTTGGATGCTAGAGTGGTAACTATTGTTATAAGCAAACTCAATGAGAGGTAGGTGATCATCCCAATTACCCTTGAAATCAATCACGCAAGCCCTCAACATATCTTCTAAAGTCTGAATAGTGCGCTCTGCTTGGCCATCCGTCTGAGGATAAAAAGCAGTACTCAAGTTCACCTTTGAACCCAAACCTTTCTAGAATAACTTCCAAAATTGTGCAGTAAATTGTGCACCTCTATCGGAAATAATCGACACTGGAACTCCATGAAGTCTAAACACCTCTTGAATATAAAGCTTAGCATAATCTTCTGCTGAATGAGTATTCTTTACCGGCAAAAAGTGGGCTGATTTAGTCATTCGATCTACAATCAACCAAATGGAATCATGTTGCCTGCGAGACCGCGGCAAACCTGTAATAAAGTCCATATTAATCATCTCCCACTTCCATTCCAGAATCTCTATATTCTGAGCCACACCATCGGGCCTTTGGTGCTCTACCTTAACTTGTTGGCAATTCGGACACTTAGCAACAAACTCTGCAATGCCCTGTTATATATATATATATATATATATATATTTGTTGAAAAGAATTTTTATTGCCGGTACATATTGGTAAGTAATCCATTTTTAAACCCCCCATAGAAAACATGGTAAATGGGCCTGGTCAGCCTGAAATTGGCTCATTAAAGTGTAACTTAGATTGATTAAAATTCAAACTGGCAGTACGTCATGCTTGCAACTCAAAGTCATTGAACTCAATTCAAAATTGTCTTAGTATGATACAATAATGTGACAACATTTAAAAATATTGATGATGGTGAAGAGAAATTTCTAAATATGGTTTTACAGTGATGAAGCACTATAGTTGTTTAATGAATTTCCTCCCAAAAACCAATACTTGTAAAGGAATCAAGAGTCTTAACATAGCCAGAAAGATGGTGGATTTTCCTGGCATGGATTAACTGGTATGTCTGGACATCTTCTGTTTCCGCAAAAAGTATGATTTACCTGGACAGAATTACTTCCGCCGAAGCACAAACGGTGGTAGAGCAAACTCTATAACAATCATGTCGGATTTAGGAGGAATAATAATTAGCAACCCGGATTGAAAAGTGAAAGGGATTCTCTCAGTATATATACATTATATTCTTGAAAAGTTCCTTAGGAGCTGGAGTTTCAAACAAGAAAGGATAATCAGTGTCAGTTATGAAATGACCACACAATCGAGGAACGAACTTATCTTCAAATTACCTGGCAATCCTGTAATTCTTTCATATTGCTCATATGGCTGGCCGATAAACATTTCAACTCCTGTCACAATTTTCTTTTCTCTACTCTCTTGAGCTTCTTGCAAGAGTCTAGTGATTTTGGGCGTATAAACAACATCAAAAACAAGTGAGTGATGCTTCAAAGCTTCCTGTAATTAAGAAGTGGTCAGAGATGTTCAATATAGTCACACAATTTTAAAACAATGTTTTTTCAGTACAAATAGCATCAAGGAAAATGAGCATAATATAGACATCAATTTGAATAACTGGTTTTCTGAAAATTGTGATGTAAATGGACAATAGACCTATCAAATCATAGATACAAAACAGACCCCAGATATAGAATGAATAGCTCAAAATCTTCATTACACTGAGAAGGCAAATTTTAAAGTTCATTGCTGAAAGCAAATAAGTTAACAGAGCAAAACTGAAGAAAAAAACTCATAAAACTGAAGAAAAAAACTCATGGGAAGCTAATTGGTATCGGAACGTTTAAGAGTGTACAATACAGGGGCGGATCTACATGGATCCAAGGAGGTTCATCCGAACCCCCTTCGTTGGAAAAATTACACGGTATATATAGGATCAATTTTTCGATTTATATGTATATACCAAGTGATGAACCCCCTGAACATAAGCTAAGGGCTTAGTTCAGTGGTAAAGGGGGTTCAAGAATTTGCAATATAAGTGCTGGGTCGCGGGTTCGACTCCCTATAACAGGGTTTTTCCCCCATATTTCAGCCGATTTTCATTTAATTTTCTAAATAAATGAAAATTTTGTTTTGTTTGAAAACCTATTGAGATTTATACTATTTTATAAGATATTAAAAAATAAATTTACTTTCCATTTTTATAAAATTAAGTAAAACTTATAACGTTGTTGTCATAATTAAAATTAAAAATACATTCTCTCATACTCATTTTAAGTCAAACGTTTAATTTATATTTGATTAAGGAATAATATAATTATAAGTAAGATTAAATAAATAAGAGTAATCATTTAAAATTTATAAATAAATACAATTATCGCGATATTTTTCAATCTTGATAATTATTTTCTCGACGCAAATTTTATTGCTACAATATGATCGGATTTAGAAGTATTCCTTAGTTAGTTTCAAAAATTAAATAACATTTGTATACAACAATGACAAAGACAAGACCCATAATTATAGTTTAAAAAAATACATTCTCTCATACTTATTTTAATGTTATGTCAAACATATAATTACTCGATTTTATTGTTTGTGTTGAGGTAGAGTTGAATTTTTTTTAGTTGCTTATATCTGATCTGACCCATTTATATTTGACCCGCCCCGCTTATATGAATACTAATAGTGTGCTTACTTATCTTTTTGAACCCCCTCGATGGAAATCCTGCCTCCGCCACT
>JAJOOS010011638.1:0-14309 GCA_029582725.1 Solanum chiquidenum | reverse complement strand
TGTGCTCGGTTCCCTTCAAAGAAAGAGAAAACTGATAGAAGAGAGAGAAGAGAGAATTTTCTTATTGATCTCCAAAATTGATCCCCATTACAATGAAAGATCAACTATATGTAGCTGGACTATTTCCGAGAGTTAGTTATAACTAACTCTCCTAACAACATTTCCTAATGGTTTCAGTTTCACACCCATGCTTAGTCACGTGACTGCTTCACTTAGCTAAAATACAAGCATATACAAATTGGAATTAATGAAATGAACTAATTGGCATGTAACAGAAAATGAAGGAATTAACTGAAGTCCAGAGATACTGCCACCTTTTAGAGAGAATACATGTTGTTAATGCTTCCTCCGTCGGCAAAAGGGACAGAATTTGAAGCAGAAGTGAGTCCGGCAACTCACTGATACGATCGTCTAGGGTTTCTCCCGCCATGATTTTGTGTTTTCTGTTTCCAAACTCCCGCTTCGGTAGTATAGTACTCCCTCCCTCTGTCCACAATTATTTGTCAGGGTAAGGTCATGCACACCCCTTGTAATTTGACTAATATAACCCTACTATACCAAGAATATCAAAAGTTCACATAACTTTTCAATTGAACTACACTATCATTAAGGGCAGAATTGGAAAAAAGTGACTAACTATTTCTTGATTGTTTAAATTGACAATTAATCTTGGACATCTATTTTTAGTATACCTGTCAAACAATTGTGGACGGAGGGAGTACATTTGACTGACCTAGAGAAAACAGCCCCTGGAAAATAGAATCGAAATTGATAATTCTAAATGAAAAAGGTTATTGATATGGGTTATTTGCTTAGCAATTTTGATAACGGTTTTAATGTGTTCTTTTTATCAGATTATTAGTTCTTAACAATTCGAAGTTCTTTTTTAGTGGTTAATTGATAACGTGATAATAAATTAAATAATTATATTTTATATCATTTGTTATAAAAAATTCCTTGACTTAGGGTGTGTTTGGTATGGAGAGAAATATTTTTAACTTGTTTTTTCAAGTATTCTAGGGGTTAAACGGGTCCTTAGACTTTAGTTTTATATTTCTATTTCTGACTATCTCAAATTCTTGGTTATTTAATAATGTGACCGTGTTTGTTTTTGAAAAAAGATGTAAAATGTCAAACTCATGTGCATGGTTTATTTAGTTTGTTATCTTGTTTCTAAGTTATTTTTAATTTTTTGTGTCAAATCTTAATGGTTAAACTGATAACCGAATCGATCATGATCAATAACCGATAAGTTAATATCTTAGTGATTCTATAACAATTTTACTTGTATACAAATCAATAACCGATAAACTTCAAACCAAACCAAATGATACGTAGTCCCTACTCTATATAGTATATAGTATTTGCCTTCAATTAATTAAGGTGTACACTTAGTAGCTGTTTGTCTATGTTTCATTTGAAAATTCAAAAAAATATATGTTTTCTTAGTGAAAATTACGGAAAGTTCAACTCCAAAAAACAAACAAAAAAATCATGATCAAACACCACCTTTAAGTTCACTTCAGCTAACACACCTCATATACTTATGGGTTTTTGTTTTCATACACCTATTCTTCCTCTTTTGGCGTCTAACACTACAACCAAACGCAGGGTCATTTGATAGAGTGTATAAGGATAACAGTGAATAGATAAAGTATACTAGTAATATTGAGAGTATTTCTTATTTATTATTTGATTTGGTGTATTAAGAATTATTTTGTTTTTAGTCATGCTTTTTCATGTAATTAGTCTTGTATTGCTAAGACCATCTCCAACCCAACACTATTTTAGTGTGTGAATAGTATCACATTAAATTTGGTGTGAATACCAAATGGTGTTGACACCATTTTAGTGTAAAATTTGGTGTTATGAATGGGGGATGCCCTAATACCATGATTGCTATTTATTAATTATACACCCTATAATACTGAAAAAAGTGTTATATAAGTTGAAAATCCTACCAAACAAAGCATTGAATAATACCTTGACTAATACATGTATTAAATTTTCTAATATATTTTACTAAACGATCCCTTAGTTGGTAAGAGTTGTGCAAGTATTAATAGGAATTAACTATGCATATATTAGCAATTTCACCTTCTATGTTGCACAAAATAATACATATATTTTTTCATACCTTATACATGTATTAGTTATGCAGATTTTGTAAATTGCAAAAAAAAAATACCGTATTAATTTATACATAAATACCTTACCTCCTACCCAAGTACCAAACACAATAATAGATTTAATACTGACATAACTCACTCCAACACAACTACAAACAAGCGACCCCTAACAATTTCAGCATCTAAGCTAGTTTGAATGTTATATTCACTATTCAGTATTTTACTCACCAGAAAGAAAGTTGGAATAACTTGATGAGTGGTAGATTTCCACTCATTTGTGGCCTTTTCAGTTCAACAATTAGTGTTCTCAATGCCTATTTATATCATATTCTGATGATATTTTGATATTTTGCAGCTATGAATGCTAAAGGAAAAGGTAAGGATAAATATATGAAAAAGAGGCCAAAAATATTGAAAAGAGTACAAACTCTCAACTCGTAGTCGCCTAACCAAAAGGGTGGATGACCTAATTGGCCAGACCTCGTCCAAGTTGACAGTGTTCATAATTGTAAATATTCAAGGCAGGTCGAGGAACTAAAATTGAAATGGCAATTCGCCGAAGTAGATTGGGTGAGCTGTAGTTCCATCACCTAAGGTGACAAACTTTTGAGTAAAAATGAAAGTTGAATGGGCGAACAAAGTGGTAATCGGCGATTCGCCGGATGTTAAAAGCTGACTCAATTGAGTTCGTCAATAGAGGTTTAAACACTTGAAGCCTGAAGCAAAAGAAAGGCGAGCTAAAGAGTGAACGACGATCTGCCGAATGTGTTAGGCGAGCCCAACTAATATCACTGAATGGATAACGCATGAAATTTTGAGCTAATTTTGGGAAAACTATAAATAGCCCAAAAGAGAGAGAAAATATATATGAGATCTAGAACATAAATCTTTTCTCTAATTTCATAGTTAGTTTTTGGATATTGAAAAAAATACTCTTTTCTTAGTTTTGAGGTTTTCAAACACTGTTGTAATTGACAATTGAGGATTGAAATCGAAGTGGGTGTTGAAGATTGCTTAATTTCTACACAATTGATGGCTGGTAACATCATAATTTCTTTGCTTTTTGTGATGTGTGACTAAAACCCCAACTCTAGAGGTGTGATTATGGAGTTGGGTGTTGATTTAATGTAGTGGGTCTTGTGCTTTGCTCTATTTTATTGATGTTCATCCATGTATTTAGGTTATTTAGCATGGGGTTAATTCATAGGTTAAGGTTGCAAACTTAATCATAGTCTAGATGTTTGATTGATGCTCGAAAGAGATCAATTGAAGTGGGTAAATAACTTGATGCATGCAATTTAGGTTTGATTTCTATGGTTTGCCTGAAAGAGAGATTGTTTTAGAAGTTAGTTTATTTAAAAAAAAGTTGTCACTTAATTTTTTAAGAAAAATCAAGAAAACTATGAGAATTTCAAAAGATTCAAAACAAAAAATCAATTGAAATATCAAAGGGGGTTCAGAGTTCACATTAACACTTCAAGAAATTTTTTAAAGCATTTGAAGTGTCCACTAAATGCTGCAATTTTCACATTATTCAAGAATTTAATTTAGTGTGCTGCAGTTTTTGCATAAAAACAATATGTTACGTATATATAATTATAAAAAATACATATATAATTTATTGGTTCAGTTCAATTATTTCTTTATTTTTTAAAATAAAATTAAAATCAAACCAAATATTATCAATTTTTAAAAATATAAAACCAAACTAAATAAAGATTTAATCGATACCAGTAGTACATTTATTTTCTCTCTTTGCGTGAAACATCAGAAACTAAAGTCTTTTTTCCCTTATTGAAACTTAATTTGTGTTCATTCCGACACTTAATTTGTTAAAAAATTGAAGGCTTACACGCCACTCAATTTCATTAATTAGTTTTTTTTCAATTCATGTTTAATGTATTGTTCTCTCTCACACGTCACAAGAAATATGACTGTCTTGCACACATTACTATTCCCTCTATCCAACGAGGTGAACTATTGACTTGACACATTTCTTAAGAAATTATAAATAAATATAATGTTTTAAAAAATATAATAGAGAAATGACTATAATTAATAACAAGAGTTAGGAACTAAGTGCAAAATTGTCCATTAATTTCATAAAATTGATAAGTATTATTGGATATTCTAAAATAATATAGTGAACAATTATTATTGAACGGAAGGAATATTAGTATCAAATAATTTGCATTCGAACTTGTGGAACAATGGTTTGAATTAAAAAGTAATTTTTAGTTACATTCAGCTAAATAGGATTATTTGCTTTAAACATGCTATCTTAAAAATATACAATAAAATAATTAGTTATAAATAAATATAACTATGTTTTAGACTATACAAAAGTCATAGAAGGTATACACTGATTATATAATATAACTTACCTATATACTATGAGATATACACTGTATATGGTACACTTAAAAAATTGAAAATAGCTTAACTATACATGAAGTATATATTGACTATTTAATGTTGATCAATTTAAAATCACCTCTAAATCGTCCCAAATTTTAGATATGAAATCTTCTCGATATTGTGAATCTTTTGATATATAATTCGCTCGAAACGATTCACATTTGTAATATGTCGAACGAAGCAACAAAGAAGAAGAAAAAGATGCAGAAGAAGCAGAGGAGGCGGAGGCGGAGGCGGAGGAGGACGACGACGACAAAACGTAGAAGAAGAAGACGCAGATGCCAGCAAATGAATTGGACTTGCACTTTAGTTGCAATAAAGAAGACCAGACAATTTTTTTTAAAAGGGAAATGGTAAAAAATGCCCTTAAACTATGTGAAAGAAATAAAAATGTCTTCAGTTTATAATTTGGCTAAAAAATGTCCTTATCGTCAATACTTTGATTCAAAAATGCCCTTCGTTTGTAGTTTGATCCAAAAATATTGTTGTCGTCAATACTTTGATCCAAAAATACTCTTATTGTTATTTAATGAGTTAAAAATACTCATTTTCCAAATAAATATATTATTATTTTCTTTCTAACACATTCTTTTTCTAATAATATTTTTAAAATTAACAAATGTTTATCTTACTTCAATTCAGGAAAAAAAAATGAAAATATTTCTTATTTTATTATCAGTATTTTTTATCGTTATATAAATTAATGATGGATTTACTATGCTTATATATATGCCAATATATTATCTATCGAAAGGGTACATGAAGTTATTATATTTTAATTGATAAAATGAGATTAAGAGGGAAAAAATATTTCCTACATTTTTATTTGTTAAAGTGATTTTAAAAGAAAGAAAACAAAAATAATGTTCGTTAATAATATTTTAATTAGAAAGAAGATGTGTTTAAAAAGAAAAAATAATATATTTATTTGGAAAAGGGCATTTTTGACCCATTTTGTAGCTATGGAGGCATTTTTGAACTAAAGTATTGACTGCAATGACATTTCTGAACTAAAGTATTGACGGTAAAGACATATTTGAGCCAAACTATAAACGGAGGACATTTTTTTTCTTTCAATTAGCTGACAAAATAAATGTTCCATGAATTAATTTAGAAATAGGGGTTCAAATCGATTTGCGCCGGTTCGTCGAAATCGAAGAAAGAACAGAATGAGGACGAAGAAAGTTATCCTTCAATTGCTTGACGACTTGTTTGAGGCTGACAATTTGGGTTATCATGTGAACTTTTTGATGGAGTAAGAAAAAGCCATTGTTATCGTTCTAAGCTTTTTCTTGGATATGTGCACAAGTTGAAGAGAGAAAGAGAAGGAGAAGAGAGGGGTTTGTGTTATTAGTTGACGGGTTATACCATAGAGGGGTCGGGACATTGGTTTTAAAATGGGAATAGGTCTTTTTAAGAAATTCGGGTTAATTTGAGTCAATTTGGGGATTTCCGTCAATTGAGGGTACAAATGATGAAATTAATAACGGCAGAAGTAAAACTAACATCGTTTTAACGGTAAGGGCATAGTCAACTAATAAGCCAAAGTTGAGGGGTATTTTTAACCCTTTTCCCTATAAAAATTGTAAATTGAGCTATTAAGATAGTTCGTAAAGTTTATGAGCTGACATTTTGCGTAATTTACTAGAGTTTTTGGTCAAATTCATCCTTAAACTATAATTCAAACTTAAAATACATCCTTAAAAAATCATTCTTAGCAGAAAACATCCTTCAAGTATCTAAAAGTGAACAATTTTCATCCTTCTATTTGAATTTATCTGAAAACTAACAGATCCCACAAAAATCAAGTCATTCCTTCGTAATTGTTATTTTTAGATACACCAAAAATACTATCGTTAACTTTTTCGGTAATTGAGTTTAGCATCATGCAAAACCTTTTAATTTGATAGTTTTATCATTTACTTTTCATGTAATTTGATATTAAAAATATTATTAGTTGAATATTTAGGTACCGATATTGCCTATTTTTTTCTACTTTCAAACAAAAAAAATGATTGAAGTTTTTCTATTTGGAATCGATATGTTTCTTCTCAATTGAATATGCTAGAAGCGTTGTTTGTTGGAGACTTCCGCTTCTAATAATGTATGATGAGACTCAAATGCGACGTAATCAGTATTTTGATCACTTCAATAGCAGATTGGCCAAATTTTTTATTGATCTAAATACCATTTTTCTTTGAAAAAGATAAAGATAATTAAACTTCAGCTTTCTAAATGAGAAAAAAATCATATCATCTATTGTCACATCTTCCAAACATTTTTGTTTCAGTAAGCAATGATGTCTAAAAAATTTAATATTTTTTTCTGAAATTTCCTATAGCAGGTAATAAAATTAGGCAGGAAAACTTTTGTTGATCATCACGTGAACTGCTCATATTTTTGTAGGATTGATTAGTATTTTGATGATATCTAACAGAAGGATGAAAATTGTTCACTTTTAAATACTTAAAAAATATTTTCTGCTAAGAATGATACTTTAAGGATATAGTTTAAGTTTGAGGTATAGTTTAAAGATGATTTTGGTCAAAAATTCTAATTTACCGTTAAGTGAATTCATATTTAGGTTAGTTAATTATTAATCTTTATACAAAATAAGTAAAATTTATATGACAGATTAGTTGTGCTGTATTTGCACTTGGCAGTACGTAGTTGGCACTATTAATTAATTAATATGATGACTAATAAGTAATAACCAAGTTTTCTAGAATTCCGTCGTATTTATAGGTTAATTAATTACGTAACCCAAAAACAAAGCATATTTATTTCGTCAAACCGTATTATAATTCGGACTAGCTAGATATTCCATTAAATAAAACAAACAGAGGGTAAAGTGAAAAAAGAAAAAATTGACCCATTTTTGGTTTGAAGCTTGAATGAATCAAAAACAAATGCCGTTTCTCACCTTCTATCTTCCTTCTCTCTACAAAAACTAGAAGAATCATATTATCATTATCAATATCAATTCTCTCTATCTAGTTTAGATCTCCGATCACATATACACATATTTATTTGTTTTCCGATCATACAAAATGGAGCAGTTGACGATCGGCGATGGACCACGGTATGTCCAGATGCAATCGGAGCCGGAGCCGGAGCCTTCGACCTTGTCGTCCTTATACTCCTTTCATCAGGATACTGCAACTCGAATTTTCGATGAGTTGCCTCAGGCTGCGATTATACAGGTGTCTCGATCCGACGCCGGTGACATCAGCCCCATGCTTCTAACTTATACCATTGAAGTCCAATATAAGCAGGTACTATTCTTCACTCCGTGCAACTTTTTTTTTGATTTGCAATTAGGTTAATTCACATAGATTTGTTAGTGAAAATTGTATTTTGGAATTATAATTGGACGATAAATGTGGAATTTTTGACTAAAGGAAGAAGCTGAAATGAATTTGGGATATGTGAATTATATGGTTAGTTGATTTCGGTTGATTGTTTTTAGTCTTTTTTGACTTTGTGGAAGGAATTTTGGCTGTTAATAAATTTGTCTTGATTACTAATGGAAATTCAAATTTCTAAACCAAAAGATGTCAAGTTAAGGTCAGAAAGAACAAAATTTGCAATGTGAACGGTATTGTGAGTAAGCCAGAGACGGATATAGAGTATGTATATAGCTGAGTCGAACTAGTTTGGGTTTGAGATGTAGTTTTTGTTTTTGTTGTAGTCGTTCTCACTGAAAAGGTTTGCTTTTGGTACTAGAGATTATTGCACGTAGGTTTGCTTTTGGTACTAGAGACCATTGCACGTAAGTAAATTTGACATCAATGGCCCTTACATTATCTATTCTGAGTGATAAATGACATGAACAATTTAACTCGGGAAGTTTTAACATTAAAGTGTAGAAGGTTGGTAAGAATTCATTTGTTATTTGAAGCTCAAAGACCAACACCATTTGGTTGTTCTTGAGAATGATAGACTTATTTTGTGTTAATGGAGTTGTGATCCTCCATTCAAAATCATGTATATGCCTTGGTCTCCTTCTAGAAAGACCTTATTCCCTGAAATATTTGTCCTCCCTCTCTTTCAGTTGAGGCACTCTTGTCTAACAGTGCCACATTTTTTCGTTTCTTTTTTCTTGTAGTTCAAGTGGCAATTGGTGAAGAAAGCTTCGCATGTAATTTATTTACATTTTGCATTAAAGAAGCGTGCATTCATTGAGGAGATTCATGAGAAGCAAGAGCAGGTATATTGGGCTTTTCCTGTGAAATATTGTTGGTTCCATATTGTTTAGTTGATTGGTGCATTTGGCAGCAACACGGTTTTGATTTGACGACTGTGTATGGTGCACTTTTTATGACATTCTGTCTGACATACTCTTTTAAAGGTCAAAGATTGGCTTCAAAACTTGGGGATAGGAGATCATACAACTGTAATGCAAGATGAGGATGAACCTGATGATGAGGCTAGTCCTCTGCGTGCTGAGGAAAGTGCCAAAATCAGGTGCTTCTTCAACTAGAACCAGTTTTCATGATAAAAGGGAAGCACTAATTACATCTATTCCTGTTATAATAGTTATCGTTCTTACAGGTGGTTTTTTGTTCAGAGATGTTCCGTCTAGTGCTGCTTTGCCAATAATTCGGCCAACCCTCGGAAGGCAACATTCAATGTCAGATCGAGCAAAAAATGCTATGCAGGGTTACTTGAATCACTTTCTTGGAAATATAGATATTGTCAATTCCCAGGAGGTATCTTGAAGTGGTTTAACTCTTGCTTTTCTTTGCTGTTTTTACTCGAAGAATCCTTTGCAACTCTTTTTTCTCTGCCTTAGCCATTGGTTGAGGTCACCAGATGTTACTTAGTACCACCTTTCACTTTTCCCTTAGCCATATGTTGAGGTCACCAGTGTTTCTTAGTACTACCTTTCACTTTTGCCTCACTCTACTGAGTTCTCCCGGGAATGACATTTAGCCTGATGTCTAGTTCCTGGACTTCACTCACCTCTCAAGATGCCTTTCCTGATTAGATTTCTTTTTCTAAATAAAATAATTTTAGTTGATAAGTATATTTCCCTGCTTAGTGGATGTTTTTGTGTTTACATAATTGCATCTCTATGAAACAAACTTCAAATGTAGTTAGAAGGACTGGATTCCCTTATTTATGAAAAATAAATGCCGGAGAAAGAACCTTCCTGACTTTACCATCTAATCAATGTCCAAGAACCTTCATTGCTCTGCCTTCTTGTATAGTCTGCTAGGAATTTAGATGGTTCTTGTAAAGTGACACAAATCAGCTAGAACAGAAAAGAAGACATTTTCATTTGATTTGCACAATACCAAAAAAAGTTGTTCATCATGTACATTTGTAATAAATAAGAGTTAATATATTTTTGTTGAGGTGCCATGTGTGCTCCTCCATCAAAAGTGCGATGTGTGTCTGTAAACGAATCTTATATTCAAGTTCCCAATGTTTTAGCTACGGGTAGTGGCTTGAATCTTGAAGTTTTATTTCTAGGGAGAATGTTTTCACTCTTCTAAGGGTAATATCTAAAATATAAAACCCAACATATTGATATCAACTGGTGGTTTAACACTTACATTCTCTATCCGGAGATGTCTAACATATACTTGTATTAGTGTACCTTGGTTTTATACTTGAAGATGGCTCAACAGTTTTCTTAATCAACGTGTTAATGCTAAAAATACTTTCCCCAATTTATATAATGTCAAGTGTGATAGCAAACATGAATAGACACTTGGCAACACCTTATTTAACTGGAACTAAATTGCAGGTATGCAGGTTTCTGGAAGTTTCAAGATTATCCTTTTCGCCCGAGTATGGTCCTAAGCTTAAAGAAGACTATATTATGGTGAAGCACTTACCAAAAATTCAAAGGGACGATGATAGTCGGAAATGTTGTTCATGTCAGTGGTTCGGTTGCTGTAAAGACAACTGGCAGAAGGTAGCTATACTTTCTGGTTCATATGTATATGGTTCTCTGGTTTTAAGATGGTTACACATATCTACTCAGCCTCTCAGCTGTCCATTTGTTGGATTATTTGTTACCTGCAAAGAACTTAGAGGGCACGATAATCACTTAGTGAAAATTGAGAGTTCTTTATATATTTTCCAGAATTTACTCTCTTTTTTCATAATAAATGTTTTCCAGATTTTACTTTTTATGTGGAAGTTTATCACAAAGGGTTGTCTAAAGCACTATATTGTCATAGAGCATTATAGCTTCAAATTTCTTTGGAGCTGTCTCCTGATTCCTGTATCTCTTGGCGTTAATGACTAAAATATAGATGATTCTGCAATAGTAGCCTTCACTTCGTCTAGAGTAGCGGTTTTGTCTCTTAAATTGCAAAATCATTGATGAGGCAACTTTCTTGAAATTTGCAAGTGGAGATCTAGGTAATTTATAGTTTGATTCTATGTGGTTTTGAAACAACGCCAAAGTTACTTGTATTCTTTAGGCCTGAGGTTTTCGAGTAGAGCATATTTCTTTACTCTATAAGGGAAGTTCTTGTTCTGTTGTTATTGGCACAATTCTTTTGGTTTGCGTCCTTTCCATGTTATATTTGAACTCTGACCATGGTTTAAGGGACTAATGGATGGACTGAGGTCCTTTCCGTGTTATATTTGAACTCTGGGCATGGTTTAAGGAACTGGTGTGGTCTGTGGACTGTGGTAATTGATTTTGACATCTAATTTGGGCATTAGCTGGAAAAAGATTAGTGCAGTTTGATGTGCTCCTTTTCAACCTTGTTCTTGTTAGTGTGAATCGATGTTTCCTCTTTATGCTGGTTAGTCTAATGTATACTTTTTGCTGTTAGAAGGGGTGTGTTTTTTGGATTTTTTTCTTCTGAAGTCATAAAAATGAGTGTTTATAATGCAACAAAAATGAATTTTGACATGGAATCATATCTGAATCTTTCAAGTTTTATGTATGGCTTAGGATTTTTGCCTTGTTCTAATATCAAGTTATGTTTTCAATCTTCTAGGGCTTTGAGTATTTGTCTAAATTTGATATAAAGATTCTGTTTGATTCTTGGTTGGATTCATTTCAGGTCTGGGCTGTATTGAAACCTGGATTCTTGGCTTTCCTCAAAGATCCATGTGACCCTGAGCCGTTAGATATAATAGTGTTTGATGTACTACCAGCCTCCGATGGCAATGGAGAGGGTCGCGTTTCTTTAGCAAAAGAAATAAAAGATGGAAACCCTTTACGCCACTATTTTAGGGTAAGCAGCTTATGAAACTATGATGCTTTGAAGAATTCTGCTTTGTATTCTTTAGTGTAGAAGTTCAGCCAATTCTTCTAGAGTCATTGAGATCTTATATTTAGTAAATTATACTAGTTAAAGATGCTTGTGATTCCTACTTGTGTATTATAACATAAATTTTTCTTAGGTGTCATGTGGTTCAAGGTGTATCAAACTGAGGACCAAGAGCGATGCAAAGGTTAAAGATTGGGTAGCAGCAATTAATGATGCAGGGCTTAGGCCACCTGAAGGATGGTGTCATCCTCACCGCTTTGGTTCTTATGCTCCCCCTAGGGGTTTGACAGAGGATGGCAGTCAGGCTCAGTGGTTTGTTGATGGTGAATCAGCATTTGAAGCTATAGCTTTGGCTATTGAAGAAGCAAAGTCAGAGGTCTGCGTTTAAGTTTGCATTTGTTACAGAAGTCAATTTTTATCTACATAATGTTCAAAGTTGGAAAGGATTTGGGTCATTCAATGTTTTTACAGATCTTTATATGTGGCTGGTGGCTGTGCCCCGAACTTTATATGCGACGTCCCTTTCACACTAATGCATCCTTCCGGCTTGATGCTTTACTGGAAGCCAAAGCAAAACAAGGTGTTCAGGTTAGTGATTAAGCTTGTCTAAATCATTCATTTGGTTCTGATTGTTTAATATCTAGTATGAAATGGAGAGAAATTCTTGTCGTTTGGTTTTGCTCTTATGAGTTATCCTTCTTAATCTATAGTAATGTAATGTGCTTTTAGAGAAAGGTTCTACAATTCCACTGTGAGAAATATTTGAACTTGTAAATCAGAGTTTTTTCTTTTCATAAACTCATTGATGTGTCCGTGTGATGTACTGATTATGACCAGCATTCATCTTGTTAATGTACCAGTCCTGCCAGAATTCAGCTTTTTGAAGTGGTTTATTTACGAGTGCTACCACATGGTGTGCCAGTTCTCTTTTGCAAACAGATTGGTTACTCCTACCCGCTCCCAAGTGCTTAAGATTTTGCAGTTATTTACAAATGTGTAGTTACCTCTGTGGTTTTGATAGTGCTGTGGTCTTTCTCTTTTCTTCCCCCTCCCCCCCCTTTTGGGGGGATGGGGGGTGGGGTGGGGTGTTGGAGGGCAGTTGCTTCATTTCCTAGGTTTTGGTAAATAGCCTGTCAAACCTGCGTCATCTCAAATATTTTTAGCACAAGTATTTTGTAAAATCTTGTGAGGCGATTGCTGCAGGTCACTTAATCGAGGTCTGTATTTTCCGTAATTAGGTGGCAATTCTTATTAATCCATTGAATGCATTGGTAAAGCACGGGATTTTTCGTCTGTTTTCCGTGTGATGGCTTGTTTTCTTCTGATAATTGAAGTGAAAAGCTTTAGCTCATTTTCAAATGCAGATCTACATCCTTCTGTACAAAGAGGTTGCTATTGCTTTAAAAATCAACAGTGTGTATAGCAAGAGAAAACTGGTAGGCATCCATGAGAATGTCAGAGTGCTGCGTTATCCCGATCATTTCTCAAGTGGTGTGTATCTATGGTATGTGTTCCCTGAACGTACTTATTGCCTTGTTTCGTTATTCTTATTGGCAATTTTAGCTACTCTATTTACAACTAATGGCTATGTATGGTTACATATAGGTCCCATCATGAAAAAATTGTCATTGTTGACCATCAGATTTGCTTTATCGGAGGACTGGACTTGTGCTTTGGCCGTTACGACTCACCTGAACACAAAGTGGGTGATTGTCCACCTCTTATATGGCCTGGAAAAGATTACTATAATCCAAGGTGTTCTCCACACTAACTTTTTATGAGAACTGTATTTTCATTTTGTTTCAAACTAGTCATCCTGCTTTGAATCATAAATAATCAAATGCGAGAATCCTAAGCAATGTGTGAATCCCATTATATTTTAAGGGATAATAAATTTTTGTGTGGTTATACTAAAATGGTAAGATTGCCCTTAGTATATTGATTGTTTCCAGGTTCACATAATTAAAACATTCTTGTACAAATATTCTGAAATACTTGTAGTTATAGCTCATATAAGCTTAGGAAAAATGTTGAACTACTCTGTAACTACTGACAGCAGTATAATTTAATTCATTTGGTCCCTTCGTTCAGATGGCCCGCAGTCTGGTATCTTTTTCTGACTTAGACATAGAGAAATGAAGTATAACCTCTATACCTGTGTAGTCAACAGCAGAAAGAGATGGTTGTATGACAAACATAACGGTCTGGACGAGAATAAATAGATAACTTGACAATGGAATGTGTGAGAAATATAAGAGAAGAATATTATTGAATTGTTGTTGTATACATTATTACATTGAGACCCTATTTATAGACCCTAGAATACAATCCTTTACCAAGTAGGATACTATTTAGTATTCCTATTTCTATTTCTATTACTATTCCTATTCTAATAGGATTGTATAAACCTATTCCTATTCTAATAGGATTGTATAAACATATTCCTATTCTAACAGAATGCAAGGGGAAACTCAATAAAAGTGTGAGATACAATTCACATCTTATATTCATTCAATGA
>JAJOOS010011637.1:0-14607 GCA_029582725.1 Solanum chiquidenum | reverse complement strand
ATATATAAGTTTTATTGTCAATAAATATGTGTACTAACTAATTATAAAGTTTCCAATAAAAAAATGACATGTGTCCAATTTGTGCATTCATCACTTGCCTTCAAGAGAGTGTGCACACTCTCTATGCCATGTCAACTTTTGTAGTGTATTTATTCCATTTTAAATTAGTTTAGGGGGGTAATAGGACCCTAGTTAAGTTTAGGTGTGTCTCTGAGATTTCGGTCATAGTCTAGGGGGTACTTATGCATTATCCCATTTAATTATTTTATTTTGTTAAAGTTAGGAAAGCTCAATTGTTGATCGATAATAATTCATGTTATTTCTAATTTGGTCTAACTCAACAATTTAAATCAATTTGGCCACTTCCTTAATTTCATTGGCATTTATAATGCATTTGACCATTTGATTCAGCTAGATTCGCAATTCTATGGCCATTTTTTAAATCTGAAATTTGAACTCTATCATTACCCCACTTTGGACCAATTTTTAGTTAAAAGCTTGACAAATTCAAGCTCAATTTTACTATTTACCCGCCCCACACCCTTTTCCCTAATATTCTTTCTCTCTATTATTTTCTAGAAATAAAAAACTCACGTGTCCCTCACCTGTTCGAATAGATACATACGCATACATATACACAAGGCATTTATAAATATGCCCTTTAACTTGGCCTCAAATCATATTTATATCTTTTAACTTTAGGTGTGCACAAGTAGACACTTAAATTTGTATAAAATTGAACAAATAGACACACATGTCTTACATGACATTCTACGTGTCATATTTTGTCCTATGTGGTGTCCTACGTGTATTGTGTCACGTAGGACTCATGTGTCTACTTGTTTAACTTTATTCAAGTTTAAGTGTCTACTTGTGCATACCCAAAGTTGAAGGGCATAAATGTGAAATGAGACCAAGTTAAAGGGCACATTTATGTATTATGTTGGCATACTACATGAACCTCATTCTTGAGCCCTCACATGTAGGGCTGGGCGTTCGGTCGGTTTGGTTTTTCGGTTTTCGGTTTGGCCAAATGTAAAACAAAACCAAACTGAAATAAATTCGATTTGGTTCGGTTATTATAATTTCGGTTCGGTTTATTTCGGTTTGGTTTTCAGTTTAACCAAACTTAATTAACAATGGCCTGTGGTCCAAGACACCGTTTCTCGAGTGTTGCACTTTCCGAACAACCTGCCCCAATTCCGTGAATCACTGAATTGTGAATTACTACACTACACCAATAATCATAAATGCATCATTTCACAACATCAACACAAACAAATATAGTGGCCTAGACACCCCTAAAAAGGACAAAAAATCAATCTCATCCATAAAAATCTGCACAAAGTCAAAACTAGTAAGAAATACATAACACTGTAAATTTTAAAAAAAAACCTTCAGAAGTGCAGGAATTGAAGTGGCCAATAAGCAGTGAGCAGTGACCTTCAACCTCTGAGTCGCGAGCACTGAGCAGATGACTGATGAGACAACAGTTGCGGGCTGCGAGCAGTCGAGCACTCAGCGAGGAGCCAGGAGCAGCAGCTGGCCTGAGACGACGAGCTGAGAGATGAGAGATGAGAGTTGAGAGACGAGCTCGGAGCCGCGGCGTAACTGAGACGAGAGTTGAGATTTGAGAGATGAGATGAGAATTACGACTTACGTGTTAGGGAAATCAGATTAGGTATTTTTCTGATTAGAATTTGGGTTGGGCATGGGCAATTGGGCTGCGATCAGTATTTTAATTAAAGGTTGTGGGCTGAGAGCAATATTTTAATGAAGGGGTAAAGAGTATATATATCTAATTTCGGTTAACCAATATTTTCAGCTAAAAAACCGAAAACCAAAATATTGAAAATCGAAATCGAAACCGACAGAAACAACTGAAAAACCAAAAAACCAAAAAACCAAAACCGAAATTTTAAAAAAATTGATTCGGTCGGTTTTTTCGGTTTTAACCATATTATGCCCAACCCTGCTCACACGTGCACCTCACTCCTTTTCTCTTCCCCCAAAACTCACGCGTTTCTCTTTTCCTTTCCCACTCTTTTCTTCCTCAACAAGAAAAACTCCAAGAACCCTAACAACAACACTAAAACAATGACAAAACTTCTTCTTCCCACTTCGTTCCTACAACCTCGCCTGCCCAACATGAGACGAAGCTCTTTGAACCATCTAGAACAAATCCACGCAACGTCATCTCCGTAAATCCTCAATTTCATTCGAGATAAACGTTTGAATTTGTACGTATTGATACATTCCAACTTGCTCAATCTTATCCCTGGAGAGAATTTTAAAATTCAAAAATGTCCTTTACCAAATTTTCACCCAAATTTCCCTCCCAAAAAAATGCCCTAAATTTTCCTTATATAAACCCTTTCCCTTCACTAGTTTAGGGATAGGAGATTTTCGACCTAAAACCAAAAGGTTTTCATATGGAATTTTTACCTAAAATACACAAGGATGTCTCACCTAATACAAAAGAACTTTCTTTCAGGAATCTAGATATTCTTGAGATCCAATAGCTTAATTAAGCTCTTTCGGGAAATTTGGTGTTTCTTCAATGCTCCTCGGTGGTTAAAGTCATTTTCAATCTCGTAATCCCAGTTCCTGCTCTGAAGAAGGTAACCTTCTCTTTTCTTAAATTCATTTTGTCATTCTATCTAAATTTAGGTTTCTATTATGTGAATTTAATTTATTATGTGGTTCAATTTTATGATTTTAAGTGTTTTCTATCCAAAATTCACGCATTTCTCTTTCCCTTTCCCACTCTTTTCTTCCTCGACGAAGAACAACTCCAAGAACCCTAATAACAACACTAAAATGATGACAAACTTCTTTTCCCACTTCGTATGACAACCTCGCCTGCCCAGCATGAGACGAAGCTCCTCGAACCTTCTAGAACAAATCCACGTGACGTTATCTCTGTAAATCCTCAATTTCATTCGAGATAAATGTTTGAATTTGTATGTATTGGTACATTCCAACTTGCTCAATCTTATGCCTTGAGAGAATTTTGAAATTCAAACTCGTCCTTTACCAAATTTTCACCCAAATTTCCCTCTCGATGAAACGCTCTACATTTTCTTTATATAAACTCTTTCCCTTCACTAGTTTGGGGATATGAGATTTTCGACCTAAAACCAGAAGGTTTTCATATAGGATTTCACCCAACAAACAACAAGGATTTCTCACCTGATACAAAAGAACTTTCTTTCGAGAATCTAGATATTCTTGAGATCCAATAGCTTAATTAAGCTCTTTCGAGCAATTTGGTGTTTCTTCACTGTTGCTCGGTGGTGGAAGTCATTTTCAAGTTCGTAATCCCAATTCCTGCTCCGAAGAAGGTAACTTCCCGTCCTCTTAAACTCATTTTTTCATTCTTTCTAAATTTAGGTGTCTATTATATGAATTTAATTCATTATGTGGTTCGATTTTATAATTTTTAGTGTTTCCTATCTATGTTCATGTTTTAGTTTTGCCTACTCCTAGATTCTTAGAGTTACAAATTAATTTTCTCTTTTTGATGAATGATCTTGCTAAGTGTATTGTTTAAAAATGGATGAATTTGGGTCGTATTAGCTTTCCCATGGCTTTTTCATGTTGGCTTCATCTCTTAGGTTAACACATATTTTTTAATGTTTATTTCTTATTATGCTTTAAATTCTAAGTATTCATCCACCATTTTGATATGTAGTAATTGAAACAAGACTTGGGCCTAATTTCTTTATTCTCTTTATTTGTTTGATTATTAATTGTAATTTATTTGATTCTAAATTTAGCTTTAGTTAAAATTGATAAAAAAATTCCTCCTAAAGATGAACCAAATTTGTTTTTATGTTGATTTACTTCATCTAATGATTTTAATCGCTTTTCATTTGATTGGTTATTTCGAATAAGTTCATTTCCAATTATTCAATCAATTTTCTATTTTTTCAAGTGATTCAAAAGCTTTTTCTTTTCTTTAAATTATTTTCCAAAGTTACGTGCTAACCCCTTCTCAAAGTGGAAATATAAATTTGTTTTCCATTTTCTCTAAATTTTTAACGGTTTATCTGTTAAAGCTTTTTTAAATCAAGTTTTCTTAATTTCTTTAAAAAATTATGTGTCGATTTTTCCAAGTATACAACAACAACAAGAACAACAACATACCCAGTGAAATCTCACAAGTGAAGTCTTGAAAGGCTAGAATGTACGCAAATATTACCACTACCTCGTGGAGGTACATATACTTTTATACTTATAAAATATTTCAAAAGTGGTTTTCAAAAAGTAATTCACACATATAACATATAGTACTTCTTAAAACCCGAATTGTCATCAATAAATTAATAATACACTCCCATGGAGCCCAAAACTAGTAAAAATGAGATACATGAGTTTTTATTTTTTTAGTTGTCTATATATTTTATATTTTATTAGACAATCATGTTTTGGACCTATGCCCTGATTAACGGAAGGTAAAAGGTATTTCAGAGCCTCTCTTTCCTTGTATATCTTCGTAACCCATCATCTGATCCACTCTTTGACTTAGATGGTCTTGTATTAGTGACACCAAATTTGGGGTTTGACTTATGTATAAATTCATATAGGCCTTATGGTATGTTCTATACAGTTTGCTATATATCAATACTGGGGCCTATCCTTATTTCAGCATTAGGTATTTTTAGTTTTTTTTTATCGCATTTTATCTTGAGTTTTGGCTTGCCATCCAGAGGTTTATGGTAGGCGCCACCATGATCTAGTTTTGAGTCGTGACACAAAATTATTACATGTTAATTCAAACTTCAAACTTGTAAGAATTAATAATAACATATAACATTTATTAAATTATTTTTGCTGATTATATTATTTTCATATTTCTTATTTAATTATATAATTTGATTTATTTTGGGATCAAAATCCAAGAGAAATTCTATAAATGAGGGGCTTTCAATGTTATTTTATTCTAGCTATAACTATAGATTGCGTTATAAATGAAATTTGATTATATTCTCATTTGTTTTTTTAATTTGATTTTCAAAGATAAGTAAAACATTAAGGTAACTTTTTAAGTGCATTTAAAATCACTGAAGCATCTCTACAATTCTCACCCTATAAATACATAGGTTTCTCACATTGTATTCTCTCATCCTGCCTTAATATTTTAGTCACATCATGTCTTCATATTTTTTTTTCTAGAAAAAAATAATAAAATGGTAATGGAAGCTTCATGGTCTAAAGTGAAGCGAGTTTTAGTGTCATCCGGTAAAAAACTAGTTTTTTATTGGAGTCATCATTACCGACAGTAACATAGGTTTCTTCTAAATGGTTTTTTACCGGACGCGATACTAAAACTCGCTTTCTTTTGGATCATGAAGCTTTCATCACTATTTTATTATTTTCTAGAAAAATAAACATGAACACATGATGTAATAAGGCATGATATGAGAATACAGTGTGATCAACCTATGTATTTACATATTGAGAATTGAAGAGATGCTTTAGAGATTTTAAATGCACTTAACAAGTTGCCTTAATGTATTGCTTATCTTTGAAAAGAAGAATAAAAAAAAAATGTAAATTCAATCAAATTTCATTTATAAAGCAATCTATAGTTGTAAGTAGTATAAAATTACGTTAGAAGCCTCTCCTTTATAGAATTTCTTGAATTTAGAGCCCGAAATAAATTAGATTATATAATTAAGTATAAAATATGAATATAATATAAATAGCAAAAGCAATTTAAGAAATGCTATATGATTTTATTAATTATTTCTAGTTTGAAATTTGAATTAACATGTAGTATCTTTGTGTCACGACTCAAAATCGTATCATGATGGCTTCTACCATAAATCCCCAGTAGGCAAGCCAAAAATCAAGATAACATGTGATAAAAAACTAAAAAAACTAACGTGGATGCAATAAAATTATAAGGATAGGCCCTAGCATGCGTAAGTTAAGTAAATAACTCGAATAGACTATCATTAGCCTGGTGAGTACACAGAAGAGCTATAACTAATGAGTCTCACACTTTTGTAAAGTGAAACTTCTTTTCTTTGAAGGTACCAATTTCTCGAGTCATGATGACACCTACTATATCCTACTAGTAGGTAAACCAACTCGTAACCTAGAACATCAAGTAATGAGCATAATGGTAAAAACTAGTTTTTTATTGGAGTCATCATTACCGGCAGTAACATAGATTTCTTCTAAATGGTTTTTAACCGGACGCGACACTAAAACTCACTTTCTTTTAGATCGAAGCTTCCATCACTATTTTATTATTTTCTAGAAATATAAACATCAACACATGATGTAATAAGGCAAGATATGAGAATACAGTGTGAGCAACCTATGTATTTACATATTGAGAATTGAAGAGATGCTTTAGAGATTTTAAATGCACTTAACAAGTTGCCTTAATGTATTGCTTATCTTTGAAAAGAAGAATAAAAAAAATGAGAATTCAATCAACTTTCATTTATAAAGCAATCTATAGTTGTAAGTAGTATAAAATTACGTTAGAAGCCTCTCCTTTATAGAATTTTCTTGGATTTAGAGCCCGAAATAAATTAGATTATACAATTAAGTATAGAGAAAAGACATAAAGACACCATCAAAGTTATCCCGTATTTGCATATAGACACCTTAACTTTCAAAATGTCCTATCACCCCACATAACTATTTAATATCTTTGTAAATAGGTTATTTTGACCCATTCCCTAGTCTATGTAGTCGCGTGTGTTGCTCACTCCCTCTGATAGAATTCAACCCGACCCGACCCTATTCTTTGAAGAAAAGTCGTCTTCTCCTTTCCTTTTCTTCTCTGTTTGGCTTGCGCCTCCACTATGACTATCATCATTCTGCCTGTTGATCCAAACGAAACAACATATTGTTTCTGCAATCAAGTTAGCTATGGTGAAATGGTTGCTTGCGACAATCTTAATTGCAAAATAGAGTGGTTCCACTACGGCTGCGTTGGCCTCAAAGAACAGCCCAAGGGGAAATGGTTTTGCGCGGATTGTGCAGGAACGCAAAAGAAGCGGAAAGGGAAGTGATAGAAATAGAAGAAAATCACCTAGTATACTGATTTTAGACGTTTTAGCAATGGGATAAATTTATGTTGATACTGTGCTACTATATTTTTGTTCTGTGTTGGTTGTTTTCTTGACAATGCTAGTCTATTGTTTTGACTCTTCTGGTAAAACCTTTTCGAAGTCCATTACTCAAATGGTCATTCAACTATTCGAAATTACTTTTAAAAAAAAATCAGCTATGGAGTTAGGTGACAACAAGATTTTGAATGTGGGGTTGCTTTTAGTTGCAACCCTTTTGGTAGCAAAGCTCATATCTGCACTAATTATGCCCAGATCTAAGAAGCGTTTGCCTCCAGTGATTAAGGCATGGCCTATTGTTGGTGGGTTGATTCGTTTTCTTAAAGGGCCAGTTGTGATGCTTAGACAAGAGTATCCAAAGCTTGGGAGTGTGTTTACTATGAATTTGTTGAACAAGAACATCACATTCTTCATTGGTCCAGAAGTTTCTGCACATTTATTCAAAACCCTAGAAATAAATCTTAGCTAACAGTGGTATCTTATTTTCTTGGGAAAGATGATGAAGTCGTCAAATAGAGAGCACCAACATTGATCTTGCTATGGAAAAAACCATGAAATCGAAAAATTAGGGCTACCAACTGCTTTTATGGGTTTAAATTTGGAGAAGATGACATAAATTAATTAAATAATTAATAATAAAGAAAGAAAATGACACGTGGCACTTTTAAACTGGTCCATGGCAGTGAAAACACTGCACGACGCGCCTCATGTGCGTGGTAATAACCCAGACGAGGGAATGGGTCAAAATGGCCCATTTACAAAGATATTAAATAGTTCTGTGGGGTGATAGGACACTTTGAAAGTTAAGGTGTCTTTATGCAAATACGTGACAACTTTGATGGTGTCTATGTCTTTTCTCTTAAGTATAAAATATGAATATAATATAAATAGAAAAAGCAATTTAAGAAATGCTATATGATTTTATTAATTATTTCAAGTTTGAAATTTGAATTAACATGTAGTATCTTTGTGTCACGACCCGAAATCATATCATGATGGCTTCTACCATAAATCCCTAGTAGGCAAGCCAAAAATCAAGATAACATGTGATAAAAAACTATAAAAACCTAGCATGGATGCAAAAAAATTACAAGGATGGGCCCTAGCATGCATAAGTTAAGTAAATAACTCGAATAGACCCCGGTTAGCCTGCTGAGTACACAGAAGAGCTATAACCAATGAGTCTCACACTTTTGTAAAGTGAAACATCTTTTCTTTGAAGGTACCACATCACTTACAAGGTAGTTCGCAAAATCTGCAAACCATGTATCACGATACGATTTCTCGAGTCATGATGACACCCACTATTCCCTACTAGTAGGTAAGCCAACTTGTAACCCAGAACATCAATTAATGAGCATAATGGTAGAAACTAGCGAAAACAACAATCTAAACAAAGGACAACAAGGCGGAATCAAACCAAAATTAAATATATACAGACATCCCTCCCAGAACCAGGAAGTCACTAGTACATAGTTGTCTAATAAATAGTACAAGTCCCAAAAGTGGACTCCAATAAAGTGTGACTAAAAAAAGCAACAAGACTAGCCAAAACAAAATAACGAGACGAGATAAACCCAAAAAGCCAAGTGCTCACACTCGTCTCCGAACCACAACTGCAAAAGACAACATATACGGTCACTGTTGGTAGTTGGTACTAGGATTTGCATCATGAAAAGATGCAGAGTGTAACATACTTACCAAAACAAGGTGCTCAGTAGGCATCATAGGCTGACTGAGCAAGAAAGGTAAAAACAATTAGAAAAGATAGAATCTAGACACAAACAAAGGTCAATGCGGGAAAGAAAGAAGGCACACAAGTATAGAAAGTAAATCTAAGTATAGCTTAGCTAAACCTAACTGGACTCCCATAATCCTAGAAGGTACACTATTGCGCAAGTTCAAATAAAATCCGAACGGACTCCCATAAGCCCGACAGATACATAGAATAACTAAGTCTACAAGAATAAAATACTCAAACTCAAATCCAAAAGAAGTCAATCGAGCCTCAAACCCACAGTGATAGGATCTGGGCCTCAAACCCAAAGTGGTAGAAGCTGGGCCTTGAACCCAAAATGATAGAATCTGGGCCTCAAACCGTAAAATGTCACCCTCCAACTAGAAATAACAACCTCAAACCGTAAATAATCACTGCAATCAACCAACTCATAACCTAACTAACAAGAGTGCCAAAGACGTGTCAATGCCAAGGAGAATCTCATGTAGAGACAAGTCACTGTGGGACGTCGCCCACCCAAGGGTATCAACAGAAGGTTCCCAGCCTAGAACAACTCAATTTCCAATCGTCGCGATAACATAAACCTCCAGTAATACCTCGTAATTGCAGTTTTGGAGAGAGAGGGGATAAAAGATCTAATAAGCCACGAATTCGCCTAAACTATGGATCATACTATCAGACTCAAGTATGCAGTTCCAGTCTACAAGGATCTAGTCTATCTGAAACGATGTCGGAGACAATGCAAAGCAAACAAAGGTATAGAGTCTAAGGCAATTGACATGCCCCGAGTCTACACTCTGGACGTGGCCGGCACTCGAGAACCATCGATGTTCCCCAAGTGAACCCTTGGTCTGGCTCAACACTCAATTAAAGACTTACTCAACAACATAGGAACTCAGAGGCAAAGATTAACTTAATTTTCTCAAAATAAATAACTCAAAATATTTATAAATATTCAACTAGTCATAAGAAGGCAACTCAAGTCTTGATACATTAACAAGGAAAAATGAAAAAGACTCCTCAAAATACTACTGTCTATGAAGCCTCTAAAATACTATGGTGGAAGTCGGGACAAGACCCACAACATCCTAAAAAAACCATAATCATAGTGTGAAGCCCTCCGGAAATAAAGGATGCTCACCAAATCTAGATGGAATGCGATGGGATCAACGAAGTGCCGACTGATGATCTTGAATACCTGTATCTGCACCATGAAACGATGCAGGTCAAATGGAGTCATTACATTGAGTGTACGAGTATGTAAGGGGAGTATTGAACATAAGGATACATGGTTGAACTAATAGAAAGGGAAACCATACTCACCTCAACTAAACTCAATATGCAAGCAATATTAAAAGATGCAATATGTGTATATATATATGTGTATATATATATATATGTAACACCCCAAAAATTTCTAAGTTAAGCCCAAATCATTCTTGAAATGCGTATAAGGACATACTGAGTGACTCTTAATTTTTCTTAGGTTTAAAGGTAAATTCTTTAGTATGAGAATGATTTTGGATATTAGTCAAGGTCACTAAAAACTCCTAGCACAAAGTTGAGTTGAAAGTTTACTTACCGATTAAGTTTTGACATAAGAATTTACTTGGGTCAACTTCAAACAACCATATCTCTTAGAAGATAAAGAGTTACGTGACCCATAACCTATCAAATTAAAGGTATTTGAACTTACTTTCCAACTCCACCAATTTCGCGTCAATCTCATTTCTGAGTAAAAAGTTATGACCATTTTAGTAACTGATACAGTGTAGTGACGAATTAGCCAACGGAAAAACATTAAAAAGGGTCTTTTTGTCTTTTTACCTCCAAGAAAATCCTAAACGAATTTATTGACTAATTAAAGACCCAAACCAATCAGATTTTCATCTCTTAATCCATCATTCTCTTCTGTCTCAAACCCAAGGGCAAAACCGTAAGGAAAAATCAAAGTAGAAAACTTCATTCAAGATTTTTTCAATCTTTTTCAAAATTCTTTTTCAAGGTATGTTTTTCTCCAAGAATTCCATTCTTTCCAACTAAAATTCCTCCATACAATTATGAATCACTAATGAAAATCATAATTCTTGGCCATAGAGATTTCAAGAAACTAATTCAAGAATCTCAAGAAATGTTTTCTTGATTTTTCTCCTTCAAGCTAGGATTTCAAGGCTTCTAATCAAGTTCTTCTTCAAGATTCTTGAAGAACCTTATTCTTCCTGGTATGTAATGCTATCATAGTGTTGGACTAGTTCGTCCTCACGCCCTACATCTACTTTCAAATCAGTAAAAGAGAAATCTAGAATTCTACCCCTAGATTTGAGCATTCTTGAGATAAGTAGATTTTGAGTTCTTGAGTTTATGTTTCTTTTAAAAAATTTATTCCTAAGTATTGAGTTTTCATATTTTTATTGATATCCTTGAGTTGATTTGTTCATGTCTATAATTCAGATGAACCCTATTTTGAGTTATAAATCTTGAGAAGTTTTTCAAAGCCAACAATTGAGTTTTAAACTGAGTTTTTGAGGAAGTAAAGATGAGTTTTGAGAAAATTTTTAAAGGATATATCATAAAGACTCAAGAGTTTCTAATGTTACTTTATTCATATATATAAATATATATATATATGTACCTATGTTGATTATTGGACTTGAAAGATAAGTTCATAAGTGCATGTTTTCAAGAAGGTTAACACGTCTCATGTTTTGAAAAGTCTTTCAAGTAATGTAAGAAGTCCATTCTTTGTAATGGGTGAATTGAGCACAAAGTTATATTAATTATTTTGGGAGTAGTATCGAGCACCGAGTTGGGTTAAAGTCTTTTATGATTCAGAAGTCCCATAGAACTACGTAGCCAACATAGGATATGATAACATTGATTCTTCATGTGACTCTTCACTGCCTCTAAGAAGCCTAATTAGATGGATCCATAGTTACGATATCATTCTATACCCCCGGAAAGGTATAGGATGGGCCCTTGCAACGTGTGTCGGGACGTTGTATCATTGCTAGGCTCATAGTAATGGTTGTCGATTAGAGAAACTCCCCACAAGTAAAGTATATTATTTTCATGTTGCTTTCATTGTAAATTTTATTGTAAAGCTTAAATGGTTTTCACTTCATGTCCATGTGTTGATTCAACTGAGTTGCTTTCAGTCATTTAGTTCAGTTATTTGTTTACTCAGTCATATTATATACTCGTACATTTCAGTACTGATGTCATTTGACCTACATCCTTTTATGGTGCAAATATAGGTGTTCATGATTATCAACATACGCTTCGTTGAGATCATTCTACACTCCAGTTAGCTTTGGTGAGCCTCTTTGTATTCCCGAGGACTTCACAATTACTTTCCAGTAAGTAGTTTTAGGTGTCATGGGTCTTGTACCGACATTCTTCCTTAATAGTAGAGGCTTCATAGATAGACAGTTTTGGAGAGTCTTTCAGTTTTCATATATTTTATTCAAACTTATGTTTCATACTAAGTATATTCAGCAAAGTTTTGAAATTCAATAAACTGTTTTTAAACGTTTCTTTCAATTTGATGCTTGTGTATGCTCAAGTTAGTCTTCCGCTTGTAGTCAGCTAGGATGAGGGTTCGCTTGGGGACCAGCAATGGTTCTTGAATGCTGGCCACGTCCAGGGTGTAGGCTCGGATCGTGACAATATGAAGCTTTCAGAACAGTTGATAATAACTTAGATGTATATAAAAATACAATAATAAAATCTTTACTCTTATTTTAGGAGATTCTCTAACCAACAACCATCACTATGAGCTATGTGATGATACAACGTCTCTTCCACGCTGCCAGAACTATCCCATACTTTGCCGGGATATAGAAAATCCTCAACTAAGTGTATTCACTAAGCTATGCTTAAAAGTAATAAGGAATCATCTAAAAAGTATAATCCTTTACCTATGTTGGAATACATGGTTTATGAGGATTTTGAGTTGTCTGAACTCATCCCCTTATCAATGCTCAATACTACTTACAATAATATATACCTCATGCTCATATGTTTTAAAACATAACTCTTTCTAAATTTGAGATAATTACTCAAAAGATCCTCTTAAAAGAGGTAATACTCTGAAACTCCTCTGAATTTGTAAACTCACTTAGAAATCGGCGTTTCTCTCTTTTAAATATGTAAAAGTCCGTATGAGGACCTATGGCCCATAGGAAGTGGTCTATAGGTGTGGTTTCAGACTAGGTGAAATTTTGATTGAACTTGGGTTGTACAATTGGGACCTGGAGCCCATAGAAGGTCCTACGAGCCATAGGTGGTGGCCTATGGTTTTTGCTCAAAGATTGGTCTCCAGTAACTCGACATATGAGTGAACAATGCAGTCTGTAGGAGTTTGTACGGACTGTACATGGGGTTCGTAGGTCGATCCAGTAATTTTTAACTCGGAGTTATTTGGGTCTTTTTCTACCCTTTTAACATCTAAACTATATATGTCGTTTCTAGAACATGTTAAGGTCCTATAACTGATTTTACTCTTCAAATTCTTCCATTTCCTCTCATTTCCTCAAAACCCCCGAAATCCCTAAAGGCCTTCTTCTCCAAATTCTCTCCAAGGATCTCAAGGAAAATTTTAGGGTTTTTTAAGCTTCAAGAACCCTTCTCCAATTCCAAGGCTTAGATTCATCAAGGTATGTGGGAAGTTTATCAATGGATCCCTATTCATCCATTGATTCCTAAGAAATCCCAATTTCTCTTTTAAATTTCACCCAACTTTTTGGGTTTTGCATGAATTCTCATGGGTTTAATTGTTTATGACTAAATTAACTCTATATGATTTTATTATGCATGATTTGATTTAAATTACATATTTTTAATGATTTTCATATGGATTCATGTTATATGACTACTTTATGATTATGAACTATGATTCGAGACTATGCATGCATCATGAAATTGAGGAAAGTATGAAGCAAGGATACTCTTGGACAAAGTATCATTATGTTTAATGAAAAAGGTTGCTCCAAATTGAAGAATTCTCATCATACAAGATTATCATGATTTAGATGCTTCAAGATAAGTATCTCTATGAATATGTTCTATGATCTGAAGTTTATGATTGGATTTGTATTATGAGATTCTTACTTTACAAGTATTATGATTATGATATGATTATGCTTATTTCCATTGGAAGTTTACTTAGCCCCGAGAGGACTTTAGGATAAAAGTTGTCTCATTAATAGGGGTCGAATCTCTAGTAGAAATCTCCTTATCCCATAACTACGTGCCCCCATAGAATTTTGTCACTTCTACATAGATAGTGGATCCACCTAATCTTAAGAACATGGTACTCTCCTTGGAAAGTAAGACAATATGTTTTCTGTAAAACCTCAGAATCATGAAAAGAAAAGATTTCACTTTTTAGCCACTGGTTATTGTGTTCTACGGATCCATTCTATAGGTTGCAGATACTTCTACAGACCGTAGACTGCATCCAAAGGAAGTGGATCAAGGTCTGGGAAATTTCAAGTCCTAGTAACTTGATATACCATTGACCACGATGGGTCGTGGGATGTTCTACGGACCGTAGATGGGTTTCATAGAAGAAATCCATACTTGGTGAAATTTTAGTGTAAAAGTTGATTTTCTAGAGTTTGGGTCTACGGACCGTAGAAAGGTCTCATCGAAGTTGGATGAATTTTAAGGTTTCAGTATGTAACACCCCGTATCTGAAACAGACCAAAAATACAGATTTTGAGAAGTTGCAGGTGCAACTTACGGTCACCATCCACGGACCGTAGGTCAGACCAC
>JAJOOS010011635.1:0-10223 GCA_029582725.1 Solanum chiquidenum | reverse complement strand
TTTGTCTGCACACAACAGTCAGTCGATATCGAACGTGGGCTGCCACTATTGTCTGTGGCCTTTACACATCGGTTAGCCGACGTCAGATGTGTCCTGCCAGCATCATCCGTAGCCTGCACACATCAATTTGTGGACGTCGGACGTGGCTTGCCAGCATCATTTGTAGCCTGATCACATCGGTCAGCCGATGTCGGACGTCGCCTGGCTACATCATTCGTGGCCTGCACACATCAGTCTGGCACCGTTGGACGTGGTCTGGCCGCATTGTTCTTGGCCTGCAGAACTTGGTCAACCGACGTCGGATGTCGCCTTCCCGCATCCCCCTTAACCTGCACACAACGGTCAGCTGACGTCGAACGTGGGCTGCCACTATCGTCCGTAGCCTTCCCACATCGATCAGCCGACGTCGGATATGGACTGCAGTATCGTCCGTAGCCTTCACACATCGGTCTGCAGTGGTCGGACATTGCCTGGTCACATTGTTCGTGGACTGCACACATCGGTCAGCCGACGTCAGACGTGGCCTGCACAACTTGGTCAGCTGACATCGAATGTGGCCTGCTTGCATCGTCTTTGACCTGCACACAACAGTCAGCCGACGTCGGACGTGGGCTGCCACTATCGTCCATGGCCTGCACACATCTGTCAACCGACGTCAGATGTGCCCTGCCAGCATCATCCGTAGCGTACACACATCAATCTACCGACGCCGGACGTGGCTTTGCCGCATCGTCCTTGGCCTGCACACATCGGCTAGGTGACGTCGAACGTGTCCTATCGTCATCATCCGTAGCCTGCACACATCGGTCAGTCGACGTCGAACGTGGACTGCCAGCATCGTCCGTAGCCTGCACACATCGGTCTGCTGACGTCAGACGTGGCATACCCACATCATCTTGGCTTTCAATTGTTAGACGAGCGACATCGCACGCGGTGACATTTGTCGAGGTCTAGTCGACAACATGCAGATATCTATGCCGTACAAAAATAAAAAAAAAGCGTGAAACACCATTCATGCATAACGACATATTCCTCTATTTTCCATAATCTATTCTCAACGTTTCCGCCTCACGTGGTTCATTCGTACCAATCTTTATTATGTTTTCGGTTCGTACGATATTGAAACATCTATTTTTTGTACAAATATGTAGTCTATCATTAGTTTCACATGTTTAGAAGTGTTTTCATATTTTTCCTATATTTTATTATTTATTACTCATTTTTGAGATTTACCGAAATATAAAAATTAAAAAATCGTTAAAATTGTTGAATTTGAGGTAACTATTTTTATTTGTGAATTTTTGGGGTTAATTTTATATATTTTTTCATAATTTTCCCATTTTTTATTTGTGAAAGTTATTATGTGTTTGTACCTTAGAACGTGCATATTTGGGTCAAACGATGCCTACTCCTCTAAGTCAGAATCCTTGCAACAGAATAAAGAGCTCCAATTGGGCCACGCATCGGACAAGGCATGTGGGCATCGGGCAAGCGGCGTCAGCCAATGGCAGGCGGCATCAGCCAAGGCCTGCACGCATCGGACGTGGCATGTCCGCATCTGGCAAATGACGTCGGCCAACGGCATATAACATTAGCCAAGGCTTGCACGCATCAGCCGTGGCGTGTGCGCATCGGCCGGGCGTCTCCATCCGTTGCCTGCGTGCATCGACCAATAACAGGCGTCATCGGCCAAGGCCTACACGCATCAACTGTGGCGTGTGCGCATCGGGAAATTGACGTTGGCCAATGGTATGCTTGGCCTGGACGCATCAGCCATGGCGTTTGCGCATCAGCTGGGCGACATCGATTGTGGCCTGCATGAATCGGCCAACGGCAGGCAACATCGGCCAAGGCCTACACGCATCATTAGTTTCACATGTTTAGAAGTGTTTTCATATTTTTACTATATTTTATTATTTATTACCTATTTTTGAGATATACCAATAAATAAAAATTAAAAAAATGTTTAAAATGTTGAATTTGAGGTAAATATATTTATTTGTGAATTTTTTGGGTTAATTTTATATTTTTTATTAATTAATTATTAATTTTCGAGAATGACCAAAAAAATGAATATTAAAAAAAATTATGAAATTGTTGAATTTAAGGTTTCTATATTTATTTGTGAATTTTTGGCGTTAATTTTATATTTTTTTCATTTTTTTCCTGTTTTTTATTAATTAATTACTTAATTTCGGGATTTACTAAAAAAAATTAAAAATTTAAAAAAGTTGTTGAAGTTCTTGAATTTAAGGTTACTATATTTATTTGTGAATTTTTGGATTTAATTTTATATTTTTTTTCTTATTTTGCCTATTTATTATTAATTTCTCATTTTCAGGATTTGCCGAAAAAATAAAATAAAATAAAAATTATTAAATAGTTTAATTTAAGGTTTCTATTTTTATTTATGAATTTTTAGCTTTAATTTTATATTTTTATCATATTTTCCTATTTTTTATAAATTTATTACTCATTTTTGGGATTCAGCGGAAAAAAATAAAATTTTAAAAAAAATGTTGAAAACTCTATTTTTATATATATAAAAGTTATTATGTGTTTGTACCTTAGAACGTGCATATTTGGATCAACCGATGCCTACTCCTCTAATTCAGAATCCACGCAACGAAATTAAGAGCTCCAATTGGGCCACTGATCGGACGAGGCATGTGGGCATCGGGCAAGCGGCGTCGACCAACGGCAAGCGACATCATCCAAGGCCTAACCGCATCGGACGTGGCAAGTCCGCATCTGGCAAATGACGTCGGGCAACGGCATACAACATCAGCCAAGGCCTGCACGCATCAGCCGTGGCGTGTGCTCATCGGTCGGGCGTCACCAGTCGTTGCCAACGTATATCCCCCAACGCCAGGCGACATCGTCCAAGACCTACACGTATCAACCGTGGCATGTACGTATCTAGCAAACGACGTTGGCCAACAACATGCTTGACCTGGACGCATCAGCCATGGCGTGTGCGTATCGGTAGGACGACATCGGTTGTGGCCTGCATGCATCGGCCAACGGCAGGCAAAATCGGAAAAGGCCTACACGCATCAACAGTGGAATGTGCCCATCGGCTGGGAGACATCGACCGTGACTTGCGCGCTACGGCCATGCGATGTCGACCAACGGCAGGCGGCATCAGCCAAGCCCTGCATGCATCAGCACTGGCGTGTATACATGGGTATCGGCTAACGGCATGCAACGTCAGCTGATTTTTACGCGCATCTGAGGTCGACCAACGTCAGGCGTTATCGGTCAGGCGACATTTGTCGTGGACTACCCGCATTGGTTGTGTCCTGTGCACATAGCTCAACCGACTTCAGTCGTGGACTTCCTGCATCGACCGTGGACTGTGCACATCGCTCAATCGTCATCGGGTGTGGCCTTCCCGTATCACCCTTGGCCTGCACACATCGGTCAGCCGACATCAAGCGTGGCCTGCCCGCATCTCCCTTAGCCTGCACACAACGGTCATCCGATGTCGGACGTGGCCTGCACACATCTTCTTTTGCCTGCACACAACAGTCAGTCGACATCGGATGTGGGCTGCCACTATCGTCTGTGGCCTGCAGACATCGAACGTGGCCTGCCAGAATCATTCGTAGCCTAATCACATCGGTCAGCCGACGTCGGGCGTGGCCCGGCTACATCATTCGTGGCCTGCATACATCAGTCTGGCGAAGTTGGACGTGGCTTGGCCGCATCGTTCATGGCCTGTACAACTTGGTCAGCCGACAACGGACGTGCCCTACCCTCATCCCCTTTAACCTACACACAACGGTAAGCCGACGTGGAACGTGTGCTGCCACTATTGTTCGTGGCCTGCACGCATCGATCAGCCGACGTCGGATGTGACCTGCAGCATCGTCCGTAGCCTTCACACATCTGTCTGCAGAGGTCGGACATGGCCTGGCCACATTGTTCTGGGACTGCACACATCGTTAAGCCGACGTCAGACGTGGCCTGCACAACTTAGTTAGCTGACGTCGGACGTGGCCTGCTCGCATCGTCTTTGACCTGCACACAACGGTCAGCCGACGTCGGACGTAGGCTGCCACTATCGTCCGTGGCCGGCACAAATCTGTCAGTCGACGTCAGATGTGGCCTATCAGCATTATCCGTGGTCTGCACACATCGCCCAGGCGACATCGAACGTGTCTCGTCGTCATCGTCTGTAGCCTGCACATATCGGTCAGCCAACGTCGAACGTGGCCTGCCAGCATCGTCCGTAACCTGCACACATCGGTCTGCTGACGTTAGACGTGGCCTGCCCGCATTATCTTGGCTTTCAATTGTTAGACGAGAGACGTCGCACGCAGCGACATTTGGTGAGGTCTAGTCGACAACATGCATATATCTATGCCGTGCAAAAATAAAAAAATCGTGAAACACCCTTCATGTATAACGACATATTCATCTATTTTCCATAATCTATTCTCAATGTGTCCACCTCACGTGGTTCATTCGTACCAATATTTATTATGTTTTCGGTTCGTACGATATTGAAACATCTATTATTTGTACAAATATGTAGTCTATCATTAGTTTCACATGTTTAGAATTGTTTTCGAGAATTTTCATGGCCTGCACACATCGGTCTACCGACGTCGGATGTGGCTTGGCCGCTTTGTTCGTGGCCTGCACATCTTGGTCAGCCAATGGCAGGCGGAATCAGTCAAGGCCTGAAAGCATCAGCTGTGGCGTGTGCCCATCGGCCGGGTGTCTCCATCCGTTACCTGTGTGCATCAACCAATGACAGGCGACATCGGCCAAGGCCTACACGCATCAACCGTGGCGTGTGTGCATCGGGAAAACAACGTTGTCAATGGTATGCTTGGTCTGGATTCATCAGCCATAGCCTTTGCACATCGGCTGGGCGACATCGGATGTGGCCAGCATGCATCGGACAACAGAAGACGAAATTGGCCAAGGCCTGCATGCATCAACTGTGGCGTGTGAGCATCGACTAGGCGACATCGACTGTGATCGGCGTGCTTGGCCGGAGCGTGTGGGCCTCAAGCAAGTGGCGTCGGCCAATGGCAGGCGGCATCAGCCAAGGCCTGCACGCATCGGACGTGGTGTATCCGCATCTTGAAAATGACGTCGACCAACGGCATACAACATCAGCCAAGGCTTGCACGCTTTAGCCGTGGTGTGTGCACATCGGTCGGGTGTCACCAGTCGTTACCTGGTGCAACAACCAATGAAAAGCGACATCGGCCAAGTCATGCATGCATCAACCGTGGCGTGTGCGCATCAGTCAAAGAACGTTGGCAAACAACATCCTTGGCCTGGACTCATTCGCAACGGCGTGTGCGCATCGGCTGGGCGACATCGGTTATGGCCTGCATGCATCGGCCAACGGCAGGCGACATCAGCCAAAGCCTGCACGTATCAACTATGGCGTGTGCGCATCGTCTAGGAGACATCGGCTGTGGCCTGCATCCATCGGCCAAAGGCATGTGACATCAGCCAAGGCCTGCATGCATCAACTGTAGCGTGTGCGCATCGGCTGGGCGACATCGACCGTGACCTACGCGCTTCGGCTATGCGATGTCAACCAACGGTAGGCGGCATGAGGCAAGGCCTGAACGAATCAGCAGTGGCGTGTGAACATCGGTGTCGGCTAACGGCAGACAACATCATCCTATTTTTACACGCATCTGATGTCGACCAACGTCAGGCGTGATCGGTCAGGCCACAATGGTTGTGGACTACCCGCATTGTCACCTGACCGATGACGCCTGACGTTGGTCGACATCAGATGCGTGTTAAAATAGGATGATGTTGCCTGCCGTTAGCCGACGCCGATGTGCACACGCCACTGCTGATTCGTGCAGGCCTTCGCTCATGCCGCCTGCCGTTGGTCGACATCGCATGGCCGAAGCGCGTAGGTCACGGTCGATGTCACCCAGCCGATGCGCACACGCTACAGTTGATGCATGCAGGCCTTGGCTGATGTCACATGCCTTTGGCCGATGGATGCAGGCCACAGCCGATGTCTCCCAGACGATGCGCACACGCCATAGTTGATGCGGTGCAGGCTTTGGCTGATGTCGCCTGCCGTTGGCCGATGCATGCATGCCATAACCAATGTCGCCCAGCCGATGCGCACACGCCGTTGCGAATGAGTCCAGGCCAAGGATGTTGTTTGCCAACGTTGTTTGCCTGATGCGCACACGCCACGGTTGATGCATGCATGACTTGGCCGATGTCGTTTTTCATTGGTTGTTGCACTAGGTAACGACTGGTGACACCCGACCGATGTGCACACGCCACGGCTAATGCGTGCAAGCCTTGGCTGATGTTGTATGCCGTTGGTCGACGTCATTTTCAAGATGCGGATACACCACGTCCGATGCGTGCAGGCCTTGGCTTATGTCTCCTGCCGTTGGCCGACGCCGCTTGCTCGAGGCCCACACGCTCCGGCCAAGCGCGCCGATCACAGTCGATGTCGCCTAGTCGATGCTCACACGCCACAGTTGATGCATGCAGGCCTTGGCCAATTTCGTCTGCTGTTGTCCGATGCATGCTGGCCACATCCGATGTCGCCCACCCGATGTGCAAAGGCCATGGCTGATGAATCCAGACCAAGCATACCATTGACAACGTTGTTTTCCCGATGCACACACGCCACGGTTGATGCGTGTAGGCCTTGGCCGATGTCGCCTGTCATTGGCTGATGCATGCAGGCAACAGATGGAGACACCCGGCCGATGGGCACACGCCACAGCTGATGCTTTCAGGCCTTGACTGATTCCGCCTGCCATTGGCTGACCAAGATGTGCAGGCCACGAACAAAGCGGCCAGGCCACATCCGACGTCGGTAGACCGATGTGTGCAGGCCATGAAAATTCTCGAAAACAATTCTAAACATGTGAAACTAATGATAGACTACATATTTGTACAAATAATAGATGTTTCAATATCGTACGAACCGAAAACATAATAAATATTGGTACGAATGAACCACGTGAGGTGGACACATTGAGAATAGATTATGGAAAATAGATGAATATGTCGTTATACATGAAGGGTGTTTCATGATTTTTTTATTTTTGCACGGCGTAGATATATGCATGTTGTCGACTAGACCTCGCCAAATGTCGCTGCGTGCGACGTCTCTCGTCCAACAATTGAAAGCCAAGATGATGCGGGCAGGCCACGTCTAACATCAGCAGACCGATGTGTGCAGGTTACGGACAATGCTGGCAGGCCACGTTCGACGTCGGCTGACCGATATGTGCAGGCTATAGACGATGACGTCAAGACACGTTCGATGTCGCCTGGGCGATGTGTGCAGACCACGGATGATGCTGACAGGCCACATCTGACGTCGACTGACAGATTTGTGCCGGCCACGGACGATAGTGGCAGCCTACGTCCGACGTCGGCTGACCGTTATGTGCAGGTCAAAGACGATGCGAGCAGGCCACGTCCGACGTCAGCTGACCAAGTTGTGCAGGCCACGTCTGACGTCGGCTGAACGATGTGTGCAGTCCCAGAACAATGTGGCCAGGCCATGTCCGACCTCTGCAGACCGATGTGTGAAGGCTACGGACGATGTTGCATGTCACATCCGACGTCGGCTGATCGATGCGTGCAGGCCACGAACAATAGTGGCAGCACACGTTCCACGTCGGCTTACCGTTGTGTGTAGGTTAAAGGGGATGAGGGTAGGGCACGTCCGATGTCGGCTGACCAAGTTGTGCAGGCCATGAACGATGCGGCCAAGCCACGTCCAACTTCGCCAGACCGATGTATGCAGGCCACGAATGAAGTAGCCGGGCCACGCCCAACGTCGGCTCACCGATGTGATTAGGCTACGAATGATTCTAGCAGGCCACGTTCGACGTCGGCTAACCGATGTCTGCAGGCCACAGACAATAGTGGCAGCCCACATTCGATGTCGACTGACTGTTGTGTGCAGGCAAAAGGAGATGTGTGCAGGCCACGTCCGACATCAGATGACCGTTGTGTGCAGGCTAAGGGAGATGCGGGCAGGCCACGCTTGATGTCGGCTAATCGATGTGTGCAGGCCAAGGGCGATACGGGAAGGCCACGCCCGATGACGATTGAGCGATGCGCACAGTCCACGGTCGATGCAGGAAGTCCACGGCTGAAGTCGGTTGAGCTATGTGCACAGGACACAACCAATGCGGGTAGTCCACGACAAATGTCGCCTGACCGATGACGCCTGACGTTGGTCGACCACAGATGCGTGTAAAAATCAGATGACATTGCATGTCGTTAGCCGATGCCCATGTGCACACGCCAGTGCTGATGCGTGCAGGGCTTGGCTGATGCCGCCTGCCGTTGGTCAACATCGCATGGCCATAGCGCGCAGGTCACGGTAGATGTCTCCCAGCCGATGGGCACACTCCACGGTTGATGCGTGTAGGCCTTGGCCGATTTTGCCTGCCGTTGGCCGATGCATGCAGGCCACAACCGATGTCGTCCTGCCGATACGCACACGCCATGGCTGATGCGTCCAGGCCAAGCATGTTGTTGGCCAACGTCGTTTGCTAGATGCGCACATGCCACGGTTGATACGTGCAGGCCTTGGACGATGTCGCCTGGCGTTGGGGGATATACGTTGGCAACGACTGGTGACGCCCGACTGATGCGCACACGCCACGGCTGATGCGTGCAGGCCTTGGCTGATGTTGTATGCCGTTGGTCGACGTCATTTGCCAGATGAGGACTTGCCACGTCCAATGCGGTTAGGCCTTGGATGATGTCGCCTGCCGTTGGTCGACGCCGCTTGCCCGATGCCCACATGCCTCGTCCGATCAGTGGCCCAATTGGAGCTCTTAATTTCGTTGGATGGATTCTGAATTAGAGGAGTAGGCATCGGATGATCCAAATATGCACGTTCTAAGGTACAAACACATAATAACTTTTATATATATAAAAATAGAGTTTTCAACATTTTTTTAAAAACTTTATTTTTTTCCGCTGAATCCCAAAAATGAGTAATTAATTTATAAAAAATAGGAAAATATGATAAAAATATAATATTAACGCTAAAAATTCATAAATAAAAATAGAAACCTTAAATTAAACTATTTAATAATTTTTATTTTATTTTATTTTTTCGGCAAATCCCGAAAATGAGAAATTAATAATAAATAGGAAAAATATGAAAAAAAATATAAAATTAAATCCAAAAATTCACAAATAAATATAGTAACCTTAAATTCAACAACTTCAACAACTTGTTTAAATTTTTAATTTTTTTTAGTAAATCGCGAAATTAAGTAATTAATTAATAAAAAACAGGGAAAAAATGAAAAAAATATAAAATTAACTCCAAAAATTCACAAATAAATATAGAAACCTTAAATTCAACAATTTCATAATTTTTTTTAATATTCATTTTTTCGGTCATTCTCGAAAATTAATAATTAATTAATAAAAAATAAAAAATTAACCCGAAAAATTCACAAATAAATATAGTTACCTCAAATTCAACATTTTTAACATTTTTAAAATTTTTATTTATTGGTATATCTCGAAAATAGGTAATAAATAATAAAATATAGCAAAAATATGAAAACACTTCTAAACATGTGAAACTAATGATGCGTGTAGGCCTTGGCCGATGTTGCCTGCCGTTGGCCGATTCATGCAGGCCACAACCAATGTCGCCCAGCTGATGCGCAAACGCCATGGCTGATGTGTCCAGGCCAAGCATACCATTGGCCAACGTCATTTTCCCGATGCGCACACGCCACAGTTGATGCGTGTAGGCCTTGGCCGATGACGCCTGTCATTGGCCGATGCACGCAGGCAACGGATGGAGACGCCCGGCCGATGCGCACACGCCACGACTGATGCGTGCAGGCCTTGGCTGATGTTGTATGCCGTTGGTCGACGTCATTTGCCAGATGCGGACATGCCACGTCCGATGCGTGCAGGCCTTGGCTGATGCCGCCTGCCATTGGCTGACGCCGCTTGCCCGATGCCCACATGCCTCGTCCGATGCGTGGCCCAATTGGAGCTCTTTATTCTGTTGCGCGGATTCTGACTTAGAGGAGTAGGCATCGTTTGACCCAAATATGCACGTTCTAAGGTACAAACACATAATAACTTTCACAAATAAAAAATGGGAAAATTATGAAAAAATATATAAAATTAACCCCAAAAATTTACAAATAAATATAGTTACCTCAAATTCAACAATTTTAACAATTTTTTTAATTTTTATATTTCGG